>CAEGAF010046336.1:0-34706 GCA_903067075.1 Micropoecilia bifurca
GTGTGTGTGTGTGTGTGTGTGTGTGTGTGTGTGTGTGTGTGTGTGTGTGTGTGTGTGTGTGTGTGTGTGTATGTGTGTGTGTGTGTGTGTGTGTGTGTGTGTGTGTGTGTGCTGCTAGGTCCTTTCTATGGTGCAGCACAGTGATGCTGCTGTGGTGGGTGTGTGCTTTAAAGCCTCCTCACGCCACTTATCTGAATATGTGTATGTGTGTTGAATCTGAGAGGTAGCTGCAGTATTCTCTCCTGATGCCCAGTTCCTGCTTCCCCCCCTCCTCACCCTACTGCTCCATCCTTCCTGTGTCTCCCTCCTCCCCCCCATCACATCTCTCTTTTTTTTTTTGCTTCAAGCCAAGCCATGACTGGATCTTAGAAGATGATGTCAGCAGATTTGTGCTAATTCCTCAGTGCTGCCCCCAAGCTTGAAGGAAGGGACCAGTACTGCAAAAACAAGAGACACACAGGGTGTCAGGGTGGGGGATTTCAGGGAAAGTAAACTGAAGAGGAGAAATGGAAACCAAAATCACAAACTGTCCACAAGATGCATGTGAAGCCCTGAAGTATTCCCCTCATTAAATCTTTCGCATTTTGCTTTAATTATGTCCAAAAGGGGACAACAGGGAGGACATGTCCTCAGAGCGTTGTTACAGCACAGTGCCGTTCATCTTTAGCTCCTCTCTGAATACCTTTATTTACATGCAGTGTAAAAGAAAAGCAGCTCCAAGGAAAACCAACAGCATATCAAAAAACGTTTCTTTTTTTTTTTAATTAAACATCAAAAATCTACATCCAGTAATTGGGCTATATTTGCTCTATCATTTCTTGTGCTGATTAAATAGAGAACAACCTTTCATGATGGACCAAGCAGGGGAGCCTCCAC
Organism: Micropoecilia bifurca; assembly: GCA_903067075.1. Taxonomy (NCBI): domain Eukaryota; kingdom Metazoa; phylum Chordata; class Actinopteri; order Cyprinodontiformes; family Poeciliidae; genus Micropoecilia; species Micropoecilia bifurca. The sequence continues at coordinate 877 of CAEGAF010046336.1, forward strand.
AGAGTTTCTTAAAGGTTTTGCCAAGTGGGGGCCAGAAATAATATTGAGAGATGCACCACAAAGCCACAAGCCAGAACAGAACGTCAGGAGATTCAGTTATGTTGTCATTAAATACAAGGGTTCCAGAGGGAGTGGTCGGCCAATATCAAGGAGAAAAAAAACCTACCGTTAGCACAAATCGATAAATTAATGGAGTGAAATACTGTGAAGCCTTAAAACAGGGTTCCCAGGAGGCTATGAACTCTCTACACAAGCCTCCACACTCCTTTCTCTATTCAAACCCATCTGGTTACATCAAACAACCAGTCTTACAAAAGCCTTAAAAATCTGTTGCGACATTATTATTATTTTTTTTGTCATTTTATATCATCGTCCTTATTTGCGGAGCCTATACTCTACTTGAGCCAACCTACAGTTCTAGCAGAACTTGTAGCTTCTGGAGGTTTGGGGGTTCCTGGCACACCTGAAATCTCATAAGACAAATTCATAAATCTACTAGTTGTAAATCCAGAATTCACAGAGGGAAAGAAAGCAATGAAACTGCCTTTTTTTAAATGCCATCTTATCTATTAGTAACTCAAAAACCAGAACGATCAAAGAATCGAACAAGGACTTAATCCGTAACATAGTGAATCAAGTATAAAGCTCATTATCTAAATATGAATCAATAGAAGATAACCCTTTTTTATTAATTGAGATTTGGTGAAGAAATAAAGTTCTGAAACTGCCATTTTTCATAAACACTTTTCTTCTCTCCAATGATAAAATCAACAGGCCAGAATGCTTTAAAAACAACATTTTGGGCATTTAGGATAAACTGTGATACTGTGCATAAACACACCCTGGCACTGAGGTCTCATATAGTAATAGAAACACAAGGCATAACAAATATGGAGCTTTTTTAAATTTATCAATGTGTTTTTCCTTTTTTAATAATAGCCTTTTTTATATGTTTGGCCTATAGTGAACCTTTCCATATCCAGCATCACCGTAACAATATCTGTGGTGGCCATTTATGTAATGTTTACAACTTGCAATTTCTATTAATTTAGTTTTATATTTTTGGAAAGTTAGAATTAAGTCTGTAGTTAATTTGTAAATTAGAATTGATTATGTTGATAATTGGTTAGCCCCTCCCATTAATTTAGGTAATTAAAAACACACCGGGTGCTTGGTGGAGGGATTGTTTTGCAAATGTCTGGTGTGTACGAGAGGGTTGGTAAATGATTTTTTGACCATTTCATTTCACTTTCAATTTGACCTTTTATTTTGCACTTTGTTTACTTTCGTTTTCGATTAAGATGTAGGACATTTTTTGGATATTTATTTTGTTACTAATTTTATAAGAAATAATCTATTTTCGCAAGCAAATGAAGAGGAAGTGCGTTCAATCTAAAACCCACCTGTTAACACACACGGCCTTAGTTAGAGTGTTGGAAGCTAGAAGGCCGCGACAATATCAAATCGCAGTTACATGAATTAAAGAGTTAAAAATTTCTTCAAATATTCAACTTAGGAATCAGGAAACTAATCTTGTCTAGATAAGCTTCATAATAAACATTTTGTGTTGTAAATATAAACATTTTTTAGGATACAGAAAACAATGTTTATCTTTATCCTTCTTTAATAACCCTGTAAGTTAACTTTTTTTCTTCTCTTATGACAGCCCCTTTGAATAAAGTCCTTCGAAGTCGACGCAGAAATTGCAGCGAATTATCCATAGCATAAAGCAAGTATACTTCAGCGTAGGTCAAATCTAGTCTCGATACAGATCTGTAAATTATCAACACACCTCCACCTGGTTTCCTCCTTTGGATAAAAACAACTAGGTTGAGAGTGATGAAACATAAAGAGAAGGATGGTGGGGTGGCAGCAGTAAGCCAAAAGGATCCGCAACTGTAGTTTCCATGGCAACGTAAAACTTCCCACGGCCCAGAGTGCTTGTTCAGCAGAGACTGACGCTTTTCTGGATGGGATCTAATAGCCTCCATGCTGTACGCAAGGCATGGAGGCTTTATTCTGCCCTGCAAGAAAATAGCTGGAGATTTAAATTGAAACATGCTTTTTTTGCAGTTTTCCTTCAGCATTCACCTCAGGTTGTTTGTCTCACAGTTCCTTTTGGACATCTGTTAGAGGTGAGATTGAACGTGTGTTTTTATATGAAGTTTAAATTTTCATTAAAAACCCCCAAAAAAACATATTTGCAGAAGACTCGGCTCAGCCTGTCTTTCCTGATCCTTTGGCCGTTTTGTAGGTCGTGCTCCTCTCTCTGCCTCACAGCGTCTGATGTGTGAGCTGCTGCTGTCCGTGAGGTTGTGTAAGCAGTTTCAGGGCAGCTCTGTTCCTCTCTGAATCTCCTGCCCTTGCCAGCTCTCTCACAGACGTGCACATCTACTGACACGTTTGCAGAAACATAACTAAGCATTTGCCAATAAAGGAAGTTTTCACTTGTTTTGAAATATCAAGGTGTCTGTGATTATATATTTTTCAAATAATTATTGCTGTAAAATATTTATTCAGATTACAATTTATTCAAAAAATGATTCTGAAATAGCAAAAGGATTTGATTGTGACTGATTCAGCTCCATTTGTCTGCGTACCTCCCAGTTTCATTTAATCCGTAATCCTTCAGGTATTAAAAACAGCAGGAAGAATTGTAAGAAACTATTTATTCCATCATATGATGACACACATTGACAGATATAAGTTATTCTGATAGTTACATCCAAATGAGAAGCAAATATTTCCCCTTACTCCGGAGCTTCAGTTGCAACAATCTCCTTGCAGATGTAAAGACAAAGTTCTTGAGTAGATTATATCTGTTGTGTTTATTTACATCTCTGTCCTCTCCTAAACTCTTTACTCGTCATCACCATGGAAACAGGGAAAGCCCCACATGTTGCCAGGGGAACGAGAGCAAAAAAGATATGTGATGGCGCTCCGACCCCAGCGTGAACGTGGGTGGATGTGTGCATTCCCTTTGGGTCCCTCTGGACTGGGAAACGTTGATGGAGCCGAGCTTCGGGAGAGTCGTTCTGATCACTTGGCCATGTCCTCGGCGACGGCCTTCCCCATTTTATCCTTCAGGTACGCCAGTTTCTGCCACTCGGTCTTCAGCTCCAACCACTCATAGAATGGCACCTTAAAAGGAGGACAAAGGAATGTTTAAAATGCGATGTAGTTTTATTTTAGGCACATGGTGACAAGTAAAAGGATGCAGTTCTTGGTCCGAGACAAAACAATGTCTTGGTCCGGGATTAAATAAATGTAGATTTTTATCTCAGCTTTTCAAAACTTTTTATTTGATATTTGCTTATCAGAAAGTCTTACGTAAGCGTTCCAGTCATACCCAGGACGTTTTACGCAACAGCTAAATCTTTTTCATAAATTTGTCAACTTTCAGAACCCTTACTCAAGTTTCAACCTTTAACTGAACTTCCTGAGTCAGCTGGAGCTTTCCTTACATAAATGTATAACTACTGTTGACAACTCTTTAATCAGAAGATCTGATAGCCAGTATGAAGTAGAACACCACACTATATAAGCTCATAATCACAATATTAATGACTGCGATATTGCTGTAACAAAGGGCTGCGTGGATGCAAAATTAGGTTTAATATCATATTTCGGGCACCTTGCAGTCAGTCACTATTTGCTTGCAGCTAATATTTGCCAATTGGAAGTTCTCTGACTTCTTTCATGGGCATCATACGTATATTTTACTGACTTGGAGACTAAAGCTCACAAAGTCTTGCATGATACGTTTTCCTGATATTGTGCAACCCTTTTATCAAGCCATGCCGACCAAGGTTTTAATCAAATTATGTTCTAAGACTTCTGCAATGTTGCTGTTAAGGGAAAAGTTGAAATAGAAAGTTTCTGGACTGGTCTTCAGCTGTTCATTCATTGCTGTTTTCTGTCAGCTAAAAGGCTACCACCCTATTTCCTTGAAACAAGAGACAGCAAGGAATCACAAAAAGCACAGACTGTTATGGTGTTGAAATTAAAGGAGATCTGACATTTATACTTCAGCTGTGGTATTTCTATCTAGACAAGGAGTTATGTAAATAAAAAATTTTCATTCTATAGCCTGTCAAAATCAAGCCACCATAACTAATTATCTTTTTAGTAATCTACAATACATCTGACAATAAGCAACATGTTGGAAATACTTCCATCATATTTGCACCGGACTGAACTGATCTGTAGCAAAACGCGGATTTCTCATACATCCAAGTTAAAACATTTTGCAGAACAGCAAAGGCAAACCGGGGAGGTAAGGAGATTGTCCTAGATGTGACAGAGACAGAGCTTGGATTGGCCTAGATGAGGCAAATCTGTGGCTGGAGCTCTATTTATACCACGGACTGCAGAAGGGCCCACCTGATGCAGTTCTAGAAAAGCTTTAGCTCCATTGTGAGCATTTTCTCAACCTGTCAGGAGCAGCTGCAGCACAACTGTTTGCCTTGCTGCTTTATGATGAAAAGCCGCTTTCACACGGCAAACACAACCGATCCTTGTCCCAAGCAGCTTTAGGGTAGACAAACCGCCACAGCCTCGCCGTACCTCCACTAGGATGAAGCCAGCCAACTGGAGATGCCTCTTCATCATGACGAAGCGCCCCAGAAGGTCTCTGCTCTTGGAGCCAAAGTTGGGAAATTCCCAACCCAAAAACGCTAATCTGAAAAAAAAAAAAAGAAAATAACTTCCGGCATATAAAGAAAAGGAAAGTGACATGTTTCAGTGATTCTCCTCCAGGACTCACCGCCGGGCGTCTGCAGGTAAATCCTGGGTTCCTCCACCACTTGGTAGATGAGGGGATTTTAGATTTGTCATGTCGATTGGTTTATTGTCACAATCCACAAAAATCTCTCCATCTGATTAAAAAAAGTGGTTTCAAATAATAATAATAAAAAAGCACAGTTTATATGGGAAATAAGCTTTACAATTGGACATGTTTATTACCAATTGTCCATCCATACACAGTGTCAACACCGGTGCGAAGGGCCCCCGTAGTCCCACCAAACAAACTGTGCAACGCCTCTCTCAGACTGCTCTGCAGTTTGGATAAGGACGAGTTAGTCGCTGAGACAGACAGGACACTAAGAGAGGGGACAGCGTCCGAGGAACCGGGATGCTCCAAGACGAGAGTGGCAGCAACATGCAGCAGCTTCAGTCTGTAGCTCTCCACTCGAGCTGGGCTGCCCTCTACGAAAAAGATAAAGACAAAGGTTGATAAATGACTTAAAAAAATGTAAAAAAAAAAAATAATAATAATAATACTTTCGAAGGCTTTAGCAAAAAAATAAAAAATAAAAAAAAAATGTACAAGAGCAGAAATATTGCAGTGCTATGCTGCCATCTTGTGAGGCAGAGGAGGAATTTGCCATTCGGCCCCCAAAACCAAGAGACTTCACAGCTACTTAGATCAGATCTGACAGATGCAAACTTCTCTAGGTATGTTTTAACAAGCTGATTTACTAACATGCACAGTTTGTGTCAGTGACAGACTTCTGGGTGGAAATATGAGCTTTAGGAATGCAAATGTTGAAAAAGTTATCTATTTTTGGAACGTGTGACATTCAGGAGCAAAAGTTAAGTATTTCTATATCGTTTAACAACAGCACAAACCAGACAGATGTTTTATATTTTGAAACTAATTGCATAATATGCAAGGTGTTTGATTTAAAATACAGATAAAAGTGTATTTCTATACAAGTTTTGTTTTGAAAAAAAACTTGCTTTACAGCAAGCTTTTATCTTCAATGTCAACCCTTCAAATGCGTAGGTTATTATTATCAATAAATGCAAATGCACAAGAATGCAACTGTACATTTACCCAGAGAGAGAACAAATAAAATAGAAAGCTGATATAAGTTCTTTTGAAAATTAATGTACTCAAATTAATTTTCAAACCTTCAATTAACATCCTGCAGGACGACAGAAAGAGCATGTAGGAAAATTGGGTGCTGACTTTTAACTCCTCTGATGCAGCATTTCCAGTCCCCTTAAAGTTGTTTATAATCCACCACCCAGGTAAGCAGTTTACCTTGCAGGTTGGTAACATGACTTGTCTGAGTCATAGGGATGAGATAGTCGGGCTTGGCCTGCTGCAAGACACACAGGGACCACACCACATCTGTCTGCAGGAAAGGCTCCAGACTCGTGAGAGACTCCTTCAACACAACGTGAACCTTTCGAGAAGCAGAGAACACATAGAAGTAGAACCGACTGGACACAGTCAGCACATCTGCAGCAACTTCAATTCTTTAATACCTTTCTGTAAAACTCCTCTCCTTTGCTGGGCTGGAAGCCAAGCCTGGCAAAAGTCATGAGCAGATTGCAGAGCTGGAAAGTGCTATACTTTTCACTCTTTGCTATGTAGTGCTGGGGGAAACAAAAAAAAAACATGTCAATGAGGAGAAAAAACAAAACAGTTAATCTGAAGTTATTGATGAAGCCCTGGATAACAGACAACTGACCTCAGCAAAGGCTTCAAAGAGAGGAATGTGGAGCCATTTGAGGAAACCCAGAGACTTGGCACAGCGTGTGACGTCAGTGGAGCTGAGCTCAGGAACTCTGGGTAACAACTCGCCGGCCATTCGTTGAAAAACCTGAGATTGGTTGAAATTCAGCTTTCCTAGAAAGAAAGAGAAATATGAGTTATTGCCATATTTATTCTCCTCCAAATTTACATTGAACTTTACAACTTAATTAGTCTTTTTATAACCAATAGAAGCAGCTTCAGATCATTTTATTTTCAGGGATATTACCGTATGCGAAGGCCAGATCCATTATTAATGGAGTGGTGAACTCAGATGAGGGTTTCTGGAGGAGGTGGTAGGACACGGCCCTGAGTAATGGGATGCTCCTGCGGTTCTGAGCTGCCAAAGCTACACAGACTTTCCTGATATCTTCAGCTGAAAAGCCCTCAGAGAGCTCTAATGCCTGCAAAAGATTTTTTTTTTTTAAGAGGTCCTTATAATGATTTATAAGTGGGAATCTTTGGCAAGAACATTCAGTGGTACCAGTGGTTATCAAGAACAGCAGCATCTTAATAAATTAGAATAATAATGAGAATAAAATTATATTTATCAACTGCCACCGAACCTTTATCATTTCCTTCCACTAAACTTGCTATTAATGTATTTGAGTTCTGAATGTGTGTGGGGGGTTTACCAACAAGAGCATGTTGGACTAAAGTCAAGTGTGCGGTTTTTCTCATGCAAATATTATATTACCTTTTTTTATTAAATGTCCCAAATTCACTGAGAAAAATATATCAGTTTTACTTCTTTAATTGAATTACCAGAATGCACTTTTCAGTTCTAAAGTATTTCTACACATAAATAAAATAGCTGATACCTTATCTTCAAGTCTGTCCACCAAAGCAGGCGCCATGTGTTCTCCTTTGGAGATCAAAGCGCTGGCGGTTTTAGCGTCGGCGATTTCCGTCCAGCGCAGCTCCAGCTGTTTCAAGGCAGCGTTCACGATCGCTACATCCTGTGAGGCTTTCCTCGCCACTCCCCAGTCTATCAGGAAGCCCAGTTGCTTGTAGGAGAGCCTTCGGACTCTCCACCGGACCTCTGTTTGGATGGAACCCAGGACTGGATGGGAAGGGGGAAGTTTCATGATCCAGAGGGTCCGCAAAACACGCACTAGATTGCCATTCCACACCGATGACACCTGGGGGGAAAAAAAGAACATATCGACATGAAACAGGCACAAATACCTAATTACATGAGAAATAAGTAATAGAGGAACCCTTACATCTTTTGATAAGGTACTCATCATATCAACCAGCCTTGAATCTGTCAGCAATTCAACTTGGTATCCTGTAAACTTCTCCTTTGTCTTCAGCATCAGCTGAGTCCACTTCACCAGGGAGGCAGCCGCCTGATTACCACTCCCTCCGTACTGTTCCCACGCAGACAAGACCTCCTCTGGAGCCGACACTTTCTCTATTGTCTCATCCAGACGAGTTCGCACCAGAATATTGTGATGTGGCTCATCTTTGGTCGCTGTCCACTCGCAGAATAATCTCTCAGAGACCCATAACCAGTTTCTAACCCTCGGTACCTGTACAGATCCACCTGAGGGCGGCTGGAAGCGGACAGCAGTGGCAGTCGCTGCAGCCTGAGAGGAAGACTTGCAAATGAAGTGGGCACATCTGCCCAGCAGGCGGTTGGCCATTCTTTGAGAGTGGTGAGACTGGAAATCTCCTCACGATCCAAAAACACACATCGCACTGGTGATCTGTGAGAAGCAGAGCGGTGAGGTCATTTTATTTATATAGCATTTTCAGCAACAAGGCAATTCAAAGTGCTAAATCAGGATGGTGGTGTTCTGTTGAGGCAGGTTACCCGATTACCATCAAAAAACATTTTTTTTTAAAAAGTGTATGAAACTCCCGTGTCGGTAACAGGGTGTAATTATTGTAGCAACTGCAGAGCTTTCTGAACGGGTATTAAAATTAAACTTTCTACAGTTGTCTTTCCTCTAAACACATAAAATATGTACAAAAATAACCCTTCAAATTCATGTGTGCCACTGATTAACTACAGAAATCTCTGCGGTTATGAGTTTGCAATTCTGACAATGAATACAAATCTGTCAAACACAAAAACCTCCGTCACACAAAGACACCGGCTCGACTAAAGTTTCGGAAACATGAAGATGAGGAAATGCGGGTTGTATGACCTGCATTTACTTACCGGAGACTCGCACAGTGGAAAAACTATATCGAAATTGTATCAATGTAACTGTGAACTGTGACTGTATCCGAAAATGTTTCTTCCAATTCATTTTATTTTCCCAAAGCCAAGACTGAGCATGTTCCCGTCATGTAACATCAGAACCTGACCTTGTGTGGAAATGAGGAGACGCACTGAAACAAGGCCAGTCCTTTTTCCTCACCCAGCAGATTGAAATGATCAAACCTGAACACAGACCGTGTCTAAATAATGCTGTACTTACATACCCGCTGATGACTTACCTGAAATAATGGATATTTTTGGGAGAAAACCGCCCGCATGAGGAAATGTCTGGCAAGCAATAGGTGTCGCGGGGAATTGACGTCAGAGACGCTGTCACGTGACCAGCGGATAAGGCTACGATTGGCTAATATTTTTTATACGTTCAATACTATAAAATACTGTATTGCAGGGAAACAGGAACAATATGTAATTGATATTCCTATACAAACATCACAGTAAAATAAAGAACATTTATTAGAAATGTTTACATAGAAACAAACATCACCTTTCAGTACTCTATTAAAACAAAACCATGAGGTACAGATATTATCATCTTACTTAAATGTTGTGTGTCATTAGCAAATTAAAATTATTTAATTAAGATGAAATCAAAACATTTGTCCTTTTAAAAAAAGTAAAGTTACTGTTATAAACTAACAGAATCCAAGAAATAAAACATAAAAACATATCTTTGCACCTAAATACATTTCTGCATATTGAAATTTGTCTTGTTATCTTGAAATGTTTTTTATGCGACCTGCCAGATGGCAATCTTGCCATCGCGACGTGCAGAGCCACTCAGGACATAACGGTCCTCAGCAGAACAGAGAGTCTGGATACTGTCCGAATGGGCCAGAAGCTCTTTTGTCACCGTCAGACTGTCTAAGTCCAACACCAACACCAGGCTTTTCAGCTGACCGTCACAAAGACCTCCGACTCTGCTCCATCCTCTGCAGCCAACCCAGATCTGGGAAGATGAAATTAAGCAGAGCATTAAATAAGTCCACACCAATAAGTGTCACAAAGCAATACCCAGCCAGAGCCACTCTGGAAAAATTTCAGGCTCTGGGTCAATTTAAGTTCTGATTACATGGCAGATTAGTTTTCCCATTTAGTTTGACTAAACAACTCAAAAATAAAATAGATGTTCTGATTATTAAAATTATATATTCACGCCAAAGGAGTTAGAATTTGGTGAATAAATATTAATGAGATAAGCCAGTGAGCCATGTAAACAGACATGTATTCAGAGCTGACCTGGTTTTTCACTCTAATCATACACGTGACTCCTGACGTGCCTGGCAGAGAAATTCTTTTGGGTGATTGTTTGAGGTTGTCAGTCTGCCAGAGACACAATTCCACTGAGTCAGAGCAGCCTGTCCAAACTTGTCCGCGCTGCAACACACCGACCTTTTAGTTAGATTTGCTGGTTTTTTATTATGATTTAGAAAACATTTTAAAATTTCTGTTTCACAAGTTTGAGCAAATTATCTTGAAGGTCCAGTGTTACTCAATGCCACCTGATAATATGCAACATAAACTTGTGAAAGAGCCTGCTGTGTTAAAGTTTTCAAGTCACCTCTGGAACAACAATAAAGCAGCTGAAGCAACTGGGCATGCTCCGTAAGTCATCAGGAAGCACTATCCTCCTCTGTGGAGCGCCACACTTGTTTAGTTCCACGATGCTGTCACCACAACCTGCACAGGCAAAAACACTCAAGTTAAAAAGAAAATGCTTAAAGTGTCTGCTTGTTGATGAGTCATGAACAGGTAAGATGAACACTGTAAAGATGGATGAAGAGTTATCACCATCTCATTTGAGTTTATTAGAATTTTATACAACAGAGCAACACAGAGTAGCACTTAACTGTACAGAAAAAATAAAAGTGACATGTAGATTTCAATGGTTCTTGCATTTGAATAAGTTTAGTGTGGGATGAACTGATATTCGCTCTGAGTTAATGGTCTATAGAACGACTTTTCATTGCACTTGCAGCTGGAAGGATATACCAGCTTTGCACATCTAGAGCTTTGCATATCTAGAGACTGAAATTTGTTGAGCATATTTCTTTGAAAAATGGGTCAACATCAGCTGAATTGAAGAAAGAAGGTACAATGACAAACATGCACCAAATCAGATTGAAACGTCCGACTGAACCAACAGTGTGTACTCACAGCCCCAAAGGATGCCGTCATAGGACCGTATGGAGCAGAGGCGGTCACAGCTGAGGTGGAACTGGTGCTTCACCTTCAGGGTGGCCGAGTCCCATTGCAGGATTGTCCCGTCGCAGCTGCAGGAGTAAGCAAGTTGCCTAGAAAATTGAAAAATAGAAAGATGAAAAAGTGCTCTAAGTGACTAGTTACAAACCCATATTCAACTTGAAGAGGCTGTTATTTGAGGAAAAATTAATTCGCTGAGAATAATAACACCTTCACCCATTGCTATGATCTGTAGTGTCAACAGAGAGGCCAGTCACTTCATGTCGGTGTTCAGTCAGCTGTTTGTTGCAGGACATGCTGAGGGTGTCGATGATGTAAATAACAGAGTCCTGAGAACCCATCCAGACCTGATCATGGACCAGCCCCATCATGCATGTCTGCACAGAGAAGAAAATTACATGAAAATTTTGTTTCACCATCCTCAGAAAAAAAAAAAAAAACCCACAAGAAATGCCTATTTGTGTACAATTTTACCATTTATCTATTAAGTACTATTACACTATTAATGTGAGGCATAAGCAGATGAATGCTTAGGACAGTTACGCAAACATACAAAATAAAAAATTATTTAATAACTTCTAAGAACTAAATTCAAAGTGCAAAAACTGTAAACTTTTTAAAAATCTTTTTCTCTTACTGTTTATTCAATGTCACATGCGGTTTTTATTCTGTTTTTTAATTATGTAAAGCAACTTGAAATGCCTTGCTGCTGAAATTTGCTATACAAATAAAATTTGATTGATTGATAAAAAACTTCAGCACATTTTCAAAAAACAATGGAAATGTGTGTGAATGATGGGCTTTGTCGGAAACAATGCCCGACAACATATAGCCAATATATTAGAAATGTGGTTTATTTCTCTAAAAAGGTGTCACATTTGCAAAAAAAAGAAAAAGAAAAAAAAGGGCATTTGTGGGCATAGAGTGGCAAAGCTGAATACATAGATTCCACCCACAGAAAACTTGAAAAATCCTGTCTGTAAATACTTATCGGCCTTTGGTGATGGTTGTGTGACGGTACTGACAACTCCGCTAACAAACACTTGGTCACAAAGTGTTCGTCTTGTATGATGTCTTTAAAAGGGGAGGCCAGGTTGTTGTGGGTTGTTACAATAAAAATAAAAAAAAAATAAAAAACATCGACTTAACTCTAATTTCCATAATCAGTTTCTAAGTTTATTAATTTTTCCCCCAGAAAAAGAAACTTGGCAAATAAACTTAAAACATGTTGTTCTTAGTACATTAACAAAGCAACAATGATAACAGTTTGCTTTTCTTTTCCCACCCACAGAATTATGTTATTAATAAGTTTGCATTACTTTGGATTTTTTTAAAAGACCTTTAGTCACATGTATCTGTATGGCATCAGTTTGCTCTCACCACTTGCAACTCCCCCGTCTGAATGCAATCCTGCAGCATCGACCAGCTAGCTGCATCAAATACGACCACTCTGCCGCCACTCAGTGCCACCCACAGCTTGGGGTTCATCACTATTGGGGATTTTTTGTCCCGTAGCTGACCTGAAAGTGCAACAAAAAAAACATGTAAATTGTAAATGAAAAGAAGTTTGTGATTCTAAAAAAGAACAGAACGTCAGATTGTCCAAGAAAAATACATTTTAGTCATGTGTCTTTTTATGTTCTCACATTATATTAGTTTTTTAAGTGACTGAGAAAGAATCTAGAAACTGAAAAATGTATCTACATTTAAAATATGTCTGTTTATCAAAATAGTTAAACACTCGATATGTACAAATGGCAACACCTAAAACATGTACGGTTGTTGAAAGCCAGTCCTCGAGGCCTGGTATTCTGCATGTTTTAGTTCTCTCCCTGGTTCAACACCCTGGTAGTCGCTACAGACGAGCCATTATTTCATTTAGGTGCATTGAACCAGGGAGGGAAATAAACCATGCAGCATCCTGGCCCTTGAGGACTGACCTTAAAAACCTCTTACTTAAGGATCAGGGTTGGAGAAAAGTGACTTAAGGGAATTTCCATTTTTTTCTCGCATGACATCTGAGATATAATGTTCCAGTACAGACCAGCTTTGTTCACTCGAAGAACTCAATGTCAAAATGTCAAAAACATGCGTAGAGGAAAATGCACATGCATTGCCCAAACACATTAGGAAATAAAGTTGCAAATTTCAGAAAAATAGTTGCACATTTCTTAAAGTCAAACAATCAGATACCTGGCGTGTACAGCAGCACACATACAGTCTGAGGTTCTGCCAAGTCCAGAGATGGGTTGATTTTATGCTTTAGAGTCTCTGAGGTAGTATTAGAAACTATCATATCCACTGGTCAAAGACAAAGACAAATGCATACAAATAAATATACAGTAACATAAAACAGTAATACACAACTGACAAAAAAAAACTTACCAAAAAGGTAATTCAGTTGTTTAGAGCAAACATCTACCATGTGACAGTTGTCAAAAATAAAAGCCTTTAAGCAAAGTCACTACATAGAGAGAAACCAGGTAAGAGAAACTCACCTTCATGTAAAACTTTATCAAAGTAAACCAGCTTCGAAGCTGCAGAGATGGATCTGTGAGGGTTCAGGCAGCCAACGACAGCATCCATCAACAAGACATTAGTCAGAGCTTGAGTCATGCACTGCGGGTCCTGAGAAAAGACAACAAAGATGTAAATAAAATAGAAGGTAGACATATAATTTCCGAACTCATTCTGAAAACAGGAGGCGACGTTTAGAGTTTTAGCGTTTGATGAGTTGGACCTTATCTTGGTCGGCCATCTTGCGCCCAGCCCACATCTCTTTGATGATGAGGTTCCAGAGTTCGGTCTCCATCTTTAGGTTTGCTTCAAATAGCTCAGGCCTGCTAAAGGTCTTGATCCGAAGACTGAGGATACGGACAAGGAGAAAGGGGGCGGAGGCCATCTTTACCTCCTAAAAAAAGGGATGATGGAATTTATAACAGCAGCAAAGTAGAAACTTTCAGAATGAGATATCTGAATAAGATATGTTTAACCTGTATGTCTCTGAACTTTGCAATTTCCAGGAAGCCCGGCTGTCCCTCCGTGAGCAGAAACAAGCGCTTCTGCGTCATGGCGATTTTTCCGACGCCGTACGAGGTCTTGACGCGTGAGGACAACTTGGAAACGCATTCGCCGTCGTCGAGGCGGCTGACGACCTCAGAGAGGAGGTTGACATCTTGTGCTTCGGCCTCCGTCTCCTTCCAGAAGGTGTAAAACATTCGAAAGACTTTTGGGTCCACCTTCGTATGTTGTTCTGCAACAAAGATGAGATTTGTTGTCAGGGTAGAACCATAATTAAATTTAACAAAACAATAATAATAATAATAATAATAAAAACAACCTGAATTAACATTTTGAAGATTTGAACTTGTTCCACTTTTAATATTACAAGAGCTTGTTTTATGTTTGCTCTTACGACACATTCTTGCAACAAAACATGGACTTCAGTGTTAACCGCCGTCAGAGTTTTGGTGCATTTTCTTCTGCCTGATTGTCTTTTACATCAGAACTGAAAGAGAAAAATAAATCTTTGTCCCACATAAAAAGACTCTTTAAGAACTGGGTAATGGGTGGGAATTTAATGTCATGCACTGATGACCTCTAACAATAAATGCAATTGATCCTCTCTAACTCTGTGTTATCTGACATGCCAATTATCCTCCTTTTTCTTTGAAGATGTGTGCTGTGCCTCATCTTTCATTTCGTAGCAGAGCAGACTGATTTACAAGCCACAAATAACTTATTCTGGATTTTTTGTGGCCTCAAAATAAACATGACATCAACAGCAATGCACCGTCACACTCAGCTGACAAAGTTAGCGACACTGAAACTGCCAAGTTTGATCTCCGTCTTCCTGACAGCTGAAACGACTCGAGTCAATTTGTTCAATCAGTTAAGGATCAAAGTGCTTAGTAAATTAATTTACTTTTATGAAAGATTTAAACAGCTCTTAATACTCCTGAATACATCTTAGTTTGGGGCTCAGAATACAAAATAGGTAATTTGTGAATTTCTTACAATAAATATTATTGTAACTTTGCTTTATATGCTTGAAAAAGGGTCAGAAAAAGGCTTTGGGTTAATTTAGCAAACATGTTGCCATAAAGCACCCAGGATCAGAACTGTCCCTTTGATTTTGCAACTTGTCTTTGAGAACACTGTAGATTTGATTTTGGCAACAGATGGAGATACGCAGGTTTACAGTAACTCTCTATCAATATCCTAATTAATTGATTCAATTAAATGATCAACCATAGAAAAGAAAGCTACTTGGGTCTAGAGGACTCCGCTTGGGACCTAAGCTGTCTGACAAACAGTCTGATTTACACAAAATAAACTAGCTGTTTATATGCTTCTAATGAATATTTACTTGAAAACCTTTTCTAACTAGGCATGTCAAATTTATTTTGGTTTATTATGATTTGTGCATCGTAAGCTTTTTATACTTGGTATTTTATCCCTTACCGTCAGTGAGTGCGTCAAATAAGCGACTTATTGTTGCCACGTCCTTTACAATTCCACATTCCTGAATGCAGCGTACAAACTCGTCCTGACCCAAGGGATTCTGAGGAAGTTTAAACTTCTTGATGTGATTATCTGTCCGAACAGCCGGCTTCTCGTTATCCGTTTTCATCTAACAAAGACAAACAGAATGGCTTGATTCATTCACCCACTGACAGCGAGCTGCAACTGCGACCAAAGAAACTGGGTGCGAGTTTGATGACAGACCTTGAAAAGAAGACTCTTAAGCTCAGGTCTCTTTTGGACTTGCTGCAGCTCCTCTTGATGCAGCGAGTCCACGAGCCACGTGACCAAATGCGTGGGAAAGATTGCCGTGTCGGTCTTGTTGAGACTCTGGAAGTCACTCAAGGCATCCAGTCGCCTTGAACACAGCATGTTGATGAAACCTCGCAAGTAGTAAAATCTGGAGAGACGAAAATAGTAGGAGTCATGTTGGTGGGTTAAAGTTTTACGTTTTAATCTAAGATCAAGACATAATACCTGGCCAGTAGAGAAGAGTTCTCCGTTTGGACAGAGAAAATAGCATTTCCCAGCAGTTGGATGAGCTCACTATAATAAGCTTGGACAGTGTGGAAAGACAGAAACACTGGGAACTCTGGGAGTTTAAAAACTTTTACAGGGTTGGGTGGTGTTTTCAGCGCTGGAGGAAGAACGGAAGAGAATGTGGAAAGAGACGAGAAAATAAATATAATAGCAAAAAAAGAAAGAAAACACTGAGTGAGCATCAGTTTCATAAATGTACTTAATATTTGTCTTAACTATGGAGGTCTATGCAGTGACTGTTTTTTTTTAAACCAATGCAAAACACTCAAATATTTTTGGCCTGATTGTTATCTTTAACTATGAAATATCTGCAGTTGTATGATTGAAAATGCCCGGCACAAGACTAAAATCAATTATTTCATTTACGAAAACTAAAAAAGAGCCACAAATTAAAAGCTTATTTATGGGACTGATTAACAGATAAATCAAAGTTGCAATTTTAACCCATAGACGATACATCAGAAAGTCAAATGAAATGCTCATATACTGTAATGGGCCACCGAATGAAAAACAATGCTTTGTCCCGCCTTAAAGCCGATTAGTTTCATTTCTCTCACCTGAATCAAACATGACGGCCCTGGTGAGCAGCGGGTTTTTCTCAGTGCTGATAACCTGATACCCCCCTAAGTTAGGGAGACTCATCCCCAGTCTTTTACTCAGCTTGCTCCCGACACCAGAGCTCTTTCTCCGGGTCAGGATTTCTTGCATGGTCGGTCTGCGTGGCACCTCAACGACAGACATTCTGCGGGACACACAGGAAAAGAAAACAAAGTCAGTAGACTGACCGTGATTTTACAAATCAATACCCTGACATGCTAAACAACTTCCTAGTGAAATCTTCATATTTTCAGGTTCTGAATTGATTCAGATCAGCTACACAGACGGATCAACGTATGAGTATGTATTTTTTGCTTCTACTTCTATAGTTGTTTACTGCACTGAACAATACAGTATCATGAAGTTTTAATTTCCTTCAAAATGTCACATTATTTTATTGATTTTTTTTTGAAAAAAAAAAAAAAAAAAAAAAAAAAAAAACACAAAAAAACAGAGTGCATAGTTGTGAAGTGGAATCACTGTTACATTTTAATAATTAAAACTAAAACTCCACAATTCCCTAAAAAAATACAGATTTTTGAGGTTGATCAGAAGGATCAATAGTTTTGCAAAAGTGCAGAAATTTCACAAGGATTTTTAAGGCCTGCTCAGTTGATACAATGACGTACTTCTGCATCTCAGCCCGAGTGCTGAGCTCCATTCGTGCAAAGTAGTCCATTTTTTTGTTGAGTCGATCCCTCAAGAAGGAGTGGAAGATGTGTGTGTCCAATACCACTTTATAAAAAAGCAGCTCGTCTGGCTCTCTCGTTTTCAGGAACTCTTCGCTGTGAAACACTCGATGTTCATGGTTCAGATGACTGTAAACATCCCTGATTAAAACACACAACAGTAGTCTAGCATAGTGAAACAGGATATGTTAAAGAAAACGATCAACCTGCAGCTGAGAGTTCATAACACCTGAAAATGTTGACCAGGAGTTCCAGAGAAATCTTCTGGATCTCGTGATTGAGTTTGTGTTGCCAGGCTCTTCTTTGTGCGCGTTGCTCGTTGACGTCCATGCAGCTTGCACTGTGGTACTGGTCCAAGTCGAAATGTATCCGCAACGAGCGACTCCTGTAAAAGACAAAACATCTGTCCACTCAGTATGTATGTGTGAGATGGCGTTTAGGTGTAGCTCAGCATTGTTTACTGATCCTAAAGCACAACCTCTTTATGAAGCAGTTTGCAGCAGATAGAGGAATTTCAGGGATGTCGATAGCATCAGACAAAGAAGTGGAAACAGTCCCATCGTCAATGTTCACCAAGATCAAATCATCAGTTTCCTAACAAAAAAAACAAGAAAATCAAATTGAAAAGAGAGTAAATAAAACATGTTTAAAGACAGCAATATTGGAACTTTTATTTTGTTCTTAATGTCTTACACACAGTTTGAGACTTTGGTGTTACTTTTATATGTAGAAATGTTATTTTGGCAGGTAATTAACTTACAGCAGCAACTTCAGCATAATGGCTCACATGGCATCCCATAAGAAAGGCAGTGGGAGCCATCAGGAAGTCCAGCATTCCTCTGGCCAGCACAGGAACATAAGGATGCTGCCATGTCAGAGGCTGGGGGAAATGAAAGCAGCAATATATTAAAGCACACGTCTAACAAGGTGCAATACAGAATTCGTTTTCCCTTTGAGTTTTACGTTTTATAACCAACATTTTTAAATATTTTCAAAATTCACCAGAACAATTCAACAAATCAGATCGCTGGATTATTAGTTTGAATTTTGTTTTTATTTTATTCTTCTTCGAAAGTCTTCTTTCAGCACCAGAGACTGTTCAATAGAACAAGTTATATTTGATAAAATTTTATGTGAATGTTTTAATCATATGGATTCCAACTGCTTTCTGGCCATCTCATCAATTATCGTTTACCATAATAATCATCAACATGGATTTTGAATTAGATGAGGCAGTCCAACACAAACCAGAAAAAAAAACAAATATTGTTTTACAGTCGACAGACCAACAGATATATGTGTTAACGGACCTGCAAAAAAATTAACAGGCTTTCTGCTACTAGCGTGAGTCTTGCCAAGTCAGCAGAAAACAATACCACCCGTTGCTCCTGCAGAAGACAAGAAAGCACCTACAGATAGAGAAACACAGAGATGTAACCATTAATCTGAACCTCCTCTTGTTGCGTTTAAATGCTAGATTAGTGTGAAATACCAGCAGTAGTTGCTGCGGTCGGAAGCAAAGGAAGGGCAGGTGGAGGTCCAAGTCGATAGATGGGAGGCTTTTGTCCTCTCTGGACGGTAACACAATAGTCAAAGGATGTAATGTAAACATCTGGGGAAAAAAATAAATAAAAATGGACCACAAACCCTGCAGTTTTACTGCTTCAGCTAAAAGAAAATGATCCTCTACACAGAGTCAAATAGTAGTATGTTAACATGAGACTCACACATTTCTAAGGAAAACTCAATTCTCTAGGTGTGGATCTATTAGATTTTCCTGACTTGAAGCCAGGAAATGTAACACTCAGCATTCAAATGAAGGCATATTAAACCAACATTTCTATTTGGAATACTCAAGAGTAATGAACGTGGTAAAACGTGTTTAGCAAAATTATCATTACAATGACGTAGTCCAGTTAGAACTGGTCCACATACCAAATGAAGCTGCCCAGGAGGAGGAATTGGCACAAGGCTCAGCTTGATTGCGAATTCATTCAGTTTCTCCTCCATCTCTGACAACCGACATGAACTCAACTGAAGCAGAAGACTGGCAAATAATGAAAAGAAATATGAGACGATGACAGACACAGGTAAAACAATGTTAAGACTGATTGGCCAGCCATAAATACGGTAAATATGTTATACCCACACAGACACAAAATCATTTCAGCATTGTCATATGCTTCAGGTTTCTCCGGTTTCTCACCATGACAGGCAGTCTTTGAGGGCAGTAAAATAAGGATACTTGGATATGACACAAACACCGACAGCGGAGAAACATTTAGAGAGCTTTAAAGATCCGGCTCCACGCTGGTAACCGGCCGTCCCTTCCTTTGATGGGTAATAGAAGAAATTAAACATTTATTAGTTTTCGTTTCAGATCCCAATTTTAATTCTATATTATTATTTTAAATTATGTTGATGGTTTCAAAGAAAACATTTCTTAATAATAGTTGAAAAAAACCACTTAACTAGGCAAACTGTCTTAAGACATTCCCGTTGTTTGAGGATATCGATTAGTTACAGATATTTATAGCATGATAACATTTCCTGTTTCCTGTTTAGAGTTTGCAGAAATTTCGTTGCGGTATTATTAATGAAATATTGCATGCTGCTCGGCATACCAGAATTGATCGATAATACTGCATCACTACTCCATGAGTCTTGTTGCCGAAGACGTCAGTAAAAACCAGGAAGTGGAACTGCTCTTTTTTCTTCTCCCCAGTGACCAGAAGACCACCTGGCCATAAAAACAAAAACACACAGCATCTTAATGTTACAGTCTGCATATACAATCCCCTCACTCAAAGGACTGATTTTAACTGATGAAGACTTCTACAAGACATGTAAGATAAAAAAAAACTGCATTTGGGATTCGAAACTCTTCCCCTGTGACTCCAGGAGTTGCTTTTTGTCATTTCATACATTTCCAAGAAACGTTTTAGGTTCTTGGGCGTAATTGCTGGTGTTTTAGTGATGCATCACATGAATGGATTAGCTTTGTTGAGTCTCCTTTAAAATACAAACTAAGACAAAAAACACTCTTGTAAAAGACCACTTTGAGAGAGAACTACAATCAATTTCAGTTCCTCTGTGGGACAGACATTACAATCACCAGTTCCTCCAGCAGAACTATGAAAAGTGAAGATCGTCTTCAACATTAGAAACAATGAAGACATTTAAAAGTTCAGATCCAGTATTTTATGGCCGGCTTTCAAATAATAATAATAAAGGAATGAATTGAGTAAATATGCCTCTGCTTAATATATTTTTACATTTACAAGAACATGTCAGAAATGGTCTAAAAGCAGATATGACAATGCATAAAAATTAATCTGTTTTATTGACTTAAAAGTGGTTTTGTAACAGTAAGCTATCATAATTATTTTTTTTATAATAAATATATTACTATGTTAGAAGTACATTCAAACAGAGCTAAATTAAGCAACTTTAATTTTGTACCAAATTAAACATAGGTCAGGTCATTAGCACACATTGCATTTTTAAAAAATACATGCAAGTATTTACTCTAATATTGCTACTCTAAGTGCTTTATTCACATTACAATAGTTAGTACTTTTTATGATGATAAAAAGTACAAACACTTCTGCGTTTGTGTGCGAGTAGAGAAAGAAAAGAAAATTGTTTCACCAGGAAAACAGAGCTGAGGTACCGCCATGAGGTCGATATTTTTTGGTACACTAACATCTTCGCTTCCTTCTTTTCTCTCTGATGCACTGTGATCTGGAAAGATGTGAAATAATAAAACTTGAAATAATCCACAGAACAGTAATACCAGTAAAATAAAGTACTAATATCAGGAACCTGAAGAATGAAGCAGACATGATTCTTTAGAAATTATCAGTGTTAGGTCATATGCATCAAATCTTGACTGGTTGTTTTTTTTTGTTTGTTTTTTTACCAGAGGAAGGAGGCTCCTTCTTCTTTCTGTGGAACGAATGGTGTCGTTTTCCATGTAATTTTGATGTCTCATTTTCAGCTGACCTGCTGTGAAATGGAGGAGCCAGAACATGAAGAATCTCTGGCTCCAACAGGAGAGACTCTGAGCTTATACTGCTGCCACCAGCCTGAATAAGAGAGGAAAAACATACTACATTAACTTATATGCATTCCTTGAGAATATAAAATATACTTTTTACATAATCTATCCACCAATAATTAGACCATTGATTCCATGATGTTATGTTAAGCTGATTGATTCTATGGCCGTTGTTTAGAAAGTCTTCCTGTATCCATTATGCTATTTCAGTCATTCAATTTTTGCTTTATTCAGTAAAAATTGGTTACTGGTCATTAACATACTCACATATTTTTCAAATTGTGTCAATGTTACTAACATCCAACAACAACCAACCTCTATTTCAACAAAATAAGAAAGATGTCACCCCACGTTTGCTAGCGACAGCAGAATGCAGCTAACAAACTCAATTTAGATGCAGAAACCTGGTAGATTTGCTGAAGTTTTTCACTGGACGCTCCGACCACCACACAGGCTTCCAGCAAAGTAGGCGGCAAACAGTCAGTCATCACTGCACAAACAAAAGATTATAATGCAGGAGACAAATAGATCAAATGTGAAACGGGTGATATTAAAAGAAAATTAAGTCATATAAATGAAGAGCGTAAAAATATAATATTTTACTGGTTGCTATAAAAAAAACAGAGCATGACAAAAAATTTTTATCATTACTCGTCACACATCATGCTGTGTGGAACCAACATTTTCTTGCTAATCATAGGGACAACTGTGGCTGTATATAATTACATAATTTTACATCCCCATCAGTGAATTAATCCAGAACGCAGAGTAGAATTGACCTCTTGGACCTTATTATATTTAGAACTTTCCAGAACCACAATAGGACCTCCAATTCATTTTACAGCAACAGAGTAAATGGTGTGAAAATTGTATTCGTTCTACATGCAACTGCTGCAAAATATACAACTTATTAAAAATTGTAACTGCAGCGTCCTTGTTTCTGTAGCCTACTGAATGCTTGATTGTTTTCAGCAACTGTGACTGAAACTTATTCGTAGTGACCCAAAAACATAAAGCTGGACATCATTAATAGGCATAATATATAGAGCTACAAAAGGTTTAATAAATTATCCTTCACAAAACGGCAACTTTTTCATCTTCTAAAATTATTCTGAAAGGTCACTCCTGGTCCAATTTAACCATTTCAATCTGATGGCTAGATCATGTGAAACTAAGGACTTGGAAAAACATACTATGCTGATGTATAATAATGCATGATGAGACTAATGAAAAAGTACTCCTCTCGAACATTTCTATTTGGAGAGAGGAGCACCTTCCAGAAGGACAAGAATCTCTGCAGCAATCCACCTGTGAGACCTGCATGGTAGAGTGACCTGACGAAAGCCACTCCTTAATAAAAGTCACAAATCAGCCCATGTGGAGTTTGAATGACTTTCACATTACGAGAAACACCATTCTCAAGAAACTCTCTGGTATGGATATCTGTCACATCCATACAGTGAAGCATGGTGGTGACAGCATCATGCTGTGGTAATGTTTTGCAATAGTAACAGGCTGCTGTATTCAGTATTTTGTTCATTGAAACACACCACACAGCTTGTTTTATATGTTTCACTGCTTCAGCAAACCTGATTTCAGTTGTTGGCTTATTTACAGGCTTTTGTTGAATTGCAAATAACAATCAGGTGTGTGCATGAAGAAAAACATCTAAAACATGCAGGGTGGTGTAAATTGAAGACCAGGGTTGGGAAGCACTGCGTTATTCCGTTTTCCAAGAATAATGCAGTGTTTAATCAGTCTGAACAATCTGATCCACTGTTCATGGTAGCAGTCTGTAACAGAGGCGCCTTTAAAAATATTAAATAGAATGGCCAGTGAAATCCATAGTAGAGAAACACTTGTCCTACAGGAGACTGTCAATAAAAAGAGAAAAATCAGTGTACAAAGCATTGATAAGTCTTGAGGTTTTTTTTTATAACTTTGTTTGTTAGTTGAAATGATGTCGCTCCACATGACTCAGTGACGTTGCACAGGTGATCAAGTGCCTGCTTACCTGCAAGGCAATTTCTAAATGCGTTTCCTCACGAGCCTTACCTCGCTAATGTCGTTTCAGTGTTGCTTACCGTCTTCCACGCTTTTTTCTTGCTTCTTACTTCTTCCTCCTCATATTCTTCACGGCACCTCCAGAACAACTCCGAGCCGCGGTGAACTCCTGCATGAGAAGCTCGGTTCCTTACAGGCTGCTTCCTGTTCCCCCAGAGGCAAACATGCGTGTCAATCAGTCAGTCAAGTGAGCTGAGCGACGCTTTATGGCGCGGTAGATTTAAAGCCAACGGCGCTTTTCAACACACTGAGGCAACAGAAAGTCCTATAGTCTGTAAATTAGTACAAAAGCAACACTTCTAAGACATGAATGTATTTAAAATAATATTACGTGACGCAAAGTATAGTATCTATGCGACGTTTCACGTTATAAATCATTAGTCTCACACAAGAACCCTGTGTTGAAGATTTAACAAAAAAAGCTGACTGTACTGACTGAATGTGGCCTGTAGATGGCGACAGTTTATCAATTACATTTGAATTGGTCAATTTCTGTTAAATGAATAAAATGTGAAGACACTGCAAATCAAACATAAAGCATTTCATTTTCATACACTACATATCTTTCTGACATACTAAAAAGCCATGAAGGAATTAATTGTATGCATTTTCTTCATGTTAAGCCAGTTTAGTCTAAAAGATTAGTCCATGAATTTAGGAACTTTCATGGACACCATTTTGGACTATAACCAATGCATTTGTCAAGATTTTGGTTCAAAATATTGATGCTATAGATGTTCTCTAAACAACACATTATCAAAATATGCAGGTAAAAACCAGGAAACAATAAAGACATTGTTTCCTGGTTTTTACCTGACCAAACTCGGTTTGGTCAGAATTAGATTAGTTCCTCATTTATGGCTACATAAAATTACTAAGTTTATCTGCGACTGGCTAAGATACGCTTAGCCACGTTGCTCGAGTTTGCATGCATAATTTTGACCTGACAAGATGAAAAAAATCCACTACAAATCAAAAGTTTTGCTTCCAATTCTTAAATTTAAAACTAAATTCAATCATTTGCACTATAAAAATTTGAAATAAAAACTAAAATAAAAATGTACTACATTCATGCACAGAACATAAGTCTGAAAACCTTTAACCACACCAATCATAAATGGAAAATAATAATAATTGGTACAGCTTTAACTTATGGAGTCATAAATGTTGACTGTGCCATAAGAGACATTTCTTGGAAATTGTAAATGTTTATTTTGTCCCATATTTTTCCCCGTCTCAGATTCTTGTGTAACAACAGAAACTGAAGGATTAACTGGACCACTGTTGGGATTCATTTGTGATGACAGATGTTGCCCATTTATCTCCAATTAATGAGGCAATTTACAAAAATTCTGTACATCAGCACACAGAACCAAAAATCAGTCTCAGAGAACACACAATGTGTTTGTTAAATAAAAAAAAAATACAAACCATCTCAAAAATAATTGCAATATACAAGGCAAGTAGTTTCGCACTAATATCGGAGTTCTAAGATAATATGAAAACAATCTTTGGAAAAATTGATAATTGAACTAAACGCATCAAAAACATTGTTCCGTTTTCTCAGAGTAAAGAAAATGTAAGTCAAAGTTTCTATACATTATCGGTAAGCTATTTTTTTTTTGACAAAAATATGATATAACTCAAGTAGAAAAAAAGTGTTTTTGAATTGTTAATTACCATTAGTTTTAAGCCTGTTGTGGGGAAAAAAACATTTGAAAACATATATGCCATTGTTTGAAATTACAAAAAATGTGCTCAAAGTTTTATCGCTGTATTTCTGATATTTCTTTTAAAATACTGACACTGCCTGAAAACAAGCCAAAGATCATGCGGTTGGGAAGCACAGTAAATTCCTTCAACAGAAGATAACAGAAAAACAGAAAACCCATATCAGGACTGATGTTTCTCCTGAGCTGAGCAATCATAATACTTTAAATTTAGTAGATGAGCCATGCAAAGTGATCCTCACTTTCATTCAACACGGATGATTGGGAATAATGCACCACGTGATGTTATGGTATAAATGACACAAACACTACGTCAGACTTTAAAATTCTGCTTTCTGAATTCACGCTACATTTAATGACATTCTGCTGTAGCTCCACAACTATTAAAAGCACTTTGGGAGCTTAGTCCCCAAATACCCAACATGCTATCTGTATTATTCGTGCATTTCTTTTTTTTTAACTTTTTTTCTCATTATTCTGCAGCAATATATTCCCCAGTGTAGCTCTCTACCAGAGGACAGATTTACAGCTGATCTCATACGCATGCACAACAGGGTAAAGGTCAGTTTGCTTTCAAGAAAATGCACAAAGATACAACTACAATAAATCCTACTCGTCTCCAATTCTACACTTCCTTCCTGCTCATCTTCAAGAATATGGTTTACAGATTTGAAATCAACATTAAAAATGTGCTTCTCTATCCAAAACTGTTCAAAATTGCCCAGCAGTCACAATTATTTTTTTAAACAACACCGTGAGAGAAACTTTTAATCATCAGAAATTTGATATTAAAAAATGAAAATGACTCTCTGGAGGCTCAAATATATTGCTAAAATGAACCATTATGAACACATTAGCTGTAGTGTAATTAAAGAAAAATCCTATGTTTGATTGTATAACACCTATGCAACAAGAACAAACTCAAGAGGTTTGTACCTTTTGACATTTTTTGGCTTTAGTAAAATGGCAGTGAAATGTCCAACAAAAAGTGGAACACATATATACATCTGTATTTAATCTGAAAATATGCAGGGTTGCACCAAGCATCCCTTCTACAGCATTATGATTGTCCATTTGGCAGTTTAGAAGCAGCAGCAGAGTAAAATGTGACATATTAGTGATAGTTGGCACCATTTGCGTGGCAGCACTGTTAAAAAAAATAAATCAAAGTGCTTTGTGCTTCCAGTAGTCTGAACTAAATAACTGTCAACAGTTGGACCAGCAGCTTGAGCTTGGTCTTTGTTGTTGCGACTTACTGGCTAAACATTATTTTTCTTAGTGTTGAGGTAGCAACTCCACAAACAGAGCAGCACAAGCAGGCATTGTTTTTATGATTTCCTTCACTTCACATTTAGATTACAATAGTAATCCAAATCTACCCATCCTACATTTTTACTAGATGGAATATCATCTGTCAGTTTTGTTTTCCCTCTTTGTGTTTCTTTGCTGCTCCACATGGCACAGCCCATCACATATGCACACCAGCAAAGTTTGGTATAATTTACACATGATGCAGTTTTTGGTTGTTGAGTCAATCCATCATGGCAGCTCTTTTCTACCCTTAGGCAACAGCGTCTTCTCAGGTCTGATCTGTGAGGTTAAGCAGAGATAGTCTCTAGTCGCTGGTCCTTTTGCTATTCGGTCCTCCTCTCCCAGTAGAGCATCAGAGTCCTAATAATCCACAGAGCTTCCAGGCTCTGGGTCAGGATAAATTACTAGGAAACAAGCGGTGAGGAATCCAAGGAAGGAGCCCCCGGAGGCAACAACTGGAATGACACGTACACTATCGACCGCCTCAACTACAGATCCAAGAGCTGATGCAACCAAAATTTGACTGATGTAAACCTGGAAATAAAATAAAAATACAACATCACAGGTTAAGATTTATAAGAGACAAAATCTTTATTTTAAATTCTGATCATTTTTAAGTGAAAGCAAAAATTGCACTTGCCTGGCAGGTTAGTATAGCACAGTCTATACCAAAGCCTCTTCGAGTGTTGCCTGGACTATGGTTAATGTACTGAAAAATAAAAAATAAAAAAAGGGTCAGAATGTATCTAAAGTCCATACATTGGCTCCCTACATGTCAGAATATAATTTAAAGTACTTTTATAACTAAATGAATGGTTTAGCACCAAGATACATTAAAGATCTGTTTTCATTGTAGCAATCTACAAGACCATTTGTGTCTTATGATTCAAGTCTACTCTATAACGCCCAGAATCGAAACTAAACATGAAAGCAGCTTTCAGCATTTATGCTCCACTATGCTGAAACAATCTTCCAGAAAACTGCAAAAATGTTGAAACACTGAGTTCATTTAAATCAAGTGATAAAATCCAATTGTTTAGAGTTGCTTTCCATTAATAACAGCAATATAATGGTTTGCTTGTTGTTTTATTTTCTTTTGTGTAATTTCAATTGATATTTTGCTGATGTGTGCCGTAGAAAAAAGATTATCTTGCTAATTTTTAAAGAAAAACATTGTTTTATTTTAAAACAAAAAGTAAGTCATAGAAATGCTTAGCACCAGACATTTATGTATAATAAAAACACTCAGTTTTTAGGTTGAATAATGCTTTTTCAAATGTAGAATCAAAACAATGTGTGGTGAACTTGTTTCTGATCTTACTTCTTTGATTTCATGATACTGTCCAAGTAAAGCGTAGGGACAGTATGAGATACTCATGGAGATGATTCCCATGGTACTGATCATCACCATGGAAACGTAAACATTAGGGAATATTGCCATAATTGCAGTTCCTAAAGAAAGAAAAAACACAATGTAACAAAAATGTTAGTTCCTAATAATGTATTACAACAAAATTTAGGAAGACTTTACAAATGGGTTTAATAAAAAATAAGTGAGAATGTCAACATGATTATTTTATGTTTCCCATTCTCTTTGAGAAATTATTGGATCACTCAATCATCAAAAATCATGTCAAACCCGACCCAACCAATGTCTAGTTCCAGGTCATGAGTGGAATCTGATAATGGTTATGCCAAGTAACTGCTACTAATAATTGCAACTATTTATTTGTAATAGTTGCAGCAATCTTGACATAATGTTTGCTAAAAGTGGTTGCTCTATAGTCCCACTCAGATCTTTAGCAAAAATTTAAGGATTTTGAATGAACACAAATACAAGTCTGAAGCAACACATGAAATTACTCTGCAGCACATTTAACTTACCTATTGAGAATCCCAAAGTTCCCACAACATAGATGACCCTAATACTCAGATCAAAATTATCCAAAGACTTCTGAAGAATGGCTGGAACAGGGGAGAAGTTTTTGGTTATTAGTCATGACATTAAAGGTACAAAAAAGGAAGCTTAACTGTATTATCTGCAACTTCCTTTTGTGTAATTTGGTAGCTTGCTCAGTGCCAAGTACTCTCAAGATAAATAAACATGGTTGGTGTTTTACCAGAGCAAACAGCAGCAGTTGCAGCATAGACCACCAACCCCCAGCACCCCATCTGTACTCCTCTGTGATAATCTTGTAGCTCTGTGGAATTGCCTGGTGCCTAATGAAAGCAGAACACAGGCTTTAATGCAAGACAAGGAGACTGGATAGCTTGAATAGAACATAAATGAATAGTAGTCCACTACATGATGCACAATTAAAATTTTCTATTTAAAAAGAACAAAACGATGTATGCATTTACCTTAGGGTTTCCATGAAAAATGACCTGACCCATGAAGTCAGTGTAAAACACGGCTTCAGCTATAATGGAGAACCATGTAAGGAGGTGACATACACACAGTCTCCAGAGCTGCTTTGGCATCTGCAGAACAGGGAAATAAAAAGAGTGACAATTAGCCTAAAGGTTAAGTCAGATTTTACATTTTGTGGGCTAAAATGTTCAGGGTTCTTGTGATTTTCATGCCAGTTTTTAAAGATTTAAAAACAAAACTTTTGTGTAAATAAATTAAAAGCATTACTGATGGTCAGGCTTTAACTTATGAACCTGTATAAATCAGAGATAATGGAATGGAAAGCCAAATAGACGGTGGAAAGCTAGTGATTAAATACATCAAAGAATGTATAAATGCAAGAATAGATGAATGAATGAACCATCAGACGGAGGACATAGGGATGAAAAGATACAACTTCTGGAGTTTCAGACAGGGAATAAGGTACGAAATTACAAAAACCTAGTGTGCTTTTAGTTCCTTTCCAGACTTTGAGCATACTAATCTCATTCCATACCTTTCCATACCCCTTTTAAACACTGACTTCTTCACAAAGCAGGTTCCTTTAATGTACAACCACAAGTTTCCCTCAAATTTTGTATAGGTAACCCTGTACTAAAATACAACAGAACAAAGTTTAGTTCACCTTGAACATGGATAACCAAAGAAGCTTCACAGTTGTACCCCTCTCCATTTCCCCAACACTGCTGGAGCCTTCAGATGAAAGGCTACTTGCAGACAGCTGCCTCTTTCTTCTGTGCACAGGTCCCCGGATGCCTCGCAGATCAGTCAGACTACGGGAGGTGGTGATTGGCCGAGGGCCCATGAGTCTTGTGCGTCTCAGTCTGTAGCGTTGCAATGCCACTCGACCATAGTATGAAAACGTAAAGGAGGGCTGAAAATGAAGAAAGAGTCAGTGTCAATCATGTTTAACCCAAAGGGAAATTAGATATTCTAATAACTGTCATTATGTAAGAATAAATTAAAGTCCTTAAATAAACAGAGAAAATAAATAAAATAAGTCTACCTGTCTGTAGAAGGTTGCTGGGTGTTGTCGTGATGAGACAGAAGTGCTGCCAGTGCGGGTCCCTGGTTTGGTGGAGTTGTGGCCTTTACCTGTAATCAAGGCTTGAGAGGAAGGCAAACCAGCACTGGTGCCGTTAGCAGTTAGCTCATGCTAAAAGAAGAGAGATGCAGAGGTACCAATTAAAAATCCAAACAAATGTCACAGGTTTGCAAGCACTGAGGTTTTCTGACTAGGCAGGCGTACATACTAAAGTTAAGTGAATACAGACAATTTACAATATTAGTTATGTTCTCAAACTGATTTTAAGTCAAAAGAAATTTGTATTCACAGCAGATCATCTCACCCATCGTACGTGTGAATTATCTGAGGCAGAACTGGCCTGAGGAACAGAAAGCTGGCCATTTGTTGGGTTCTTTATTTGAGGCACATCTATATTTGTAGGCTCTACAAACACTCCCCCATTAGTGCGAGAGGTGGGGTCATTAGTAGGAGATGACTCCATACAGGTGTCTGACGGCTTAAAGGCATTGTCCAGATCTTCTGGTAATAAAGACACTTCAGGTAAGAATATCTGCCTGTCTAGGTGAAGGTCAGAGTCTAACTCGATTGTAGCATCTGGCATGGCAAGGACTGAATCACTTTTACTCCGAACTCTGTCCACAGCTAGGAAATCCATTTCTGATTCCTCGGGATGCCTTTCTTTCTCCTCTTGGCAAGAGGCTGGTGCAAAAGCATCTTCCTCTTCTGCAATTGCAACAAGACAAGGTCGTGAGCAGCCAGGCAGTTTTACAGACAACTGACTGGTGGACTCATCATCTTCATCTTTCAGTTGGCTGGCTGAAGCAAAAGTCCTCTCAGGGATACTGAGCATATGCAATGTTACAGAAATAATAAAGATAACCCCAGCAAACAGGAAGAGGACCTGTTCCTGCGACTTAAATGCTCTACCCAGAGCAGTGCCGGTCCAGTCAAGGCCTCCCAACATATAGCCAACTGCTCCGCCAAGCCCTGGGAAAAAACAGAAAAAGCACAGTAGAGATTTCTGAAATAAAAATGTTACTTAAATTCACACTCAGTTTGGGTTGCGAAAAGCAAGAGCAGTTTGGGTTTCTTAGAGCCGTTTATAAAAAGGCAAGTGGCAGGTTTTGAGAGTTTGAAGTGTGTTCATCCAATTTCTGCACAAAATGACCACCACTGATTTTTTTTGTTGTGGCTCACAAACTGTGCTATTTTTCCCTTCAATTCCTGGAAACATGAAATGTTTACGAAAATGTAAAAAAAAAAAAAAAGTATTATAAATAGTAGTAGTACTTGAAGTTAATCTGACTATAAAACAGACAAATTCTCCACAGTAGGTGTTTATGCATTTTTTTAATGTAATTTTAAAAGTTCACCAATAATACAAAATATTTTTTACATGTAAACATGTAAGGAATGTCTTACCAGCGGACAGGCCATGTATATTCAGAGCCATGTCTTGCTCATATGCATCAGCAACGTCAAGAAGGTAAGCTCTGATTGGTCCCTCAGAGGCATCAGCGCAGAAGTCCAGCACCACAACACCAACAACAGTAAGAACGATACCAATTGGCTGCTGCTTGGAGTTTGGGCTGTCACCAATTGAAAGTCCTGAAAAAACCCAACAAAATATATACAAAGTGGATTAAACTGTGAGAACTGTAATTCTAGCCGATGTGTGATGTCATCTGAGACTCTGTCTTACCAATCAATGATCCGTTTAAAAATAGTGCAACACCAATTAGCACTCCTGTGCAAAGAGCCAGAATGAATGGTCTCCTCCGGCCCCATCGCAGAGTGCAGCGGTCACTGGCTGAGCCAATCAGCGGGGTGAACAGAAGACCCAGGATGGGACTAAGAAACCAGGTTAAACTGTAATATTGCTCAGGAAGACCTAGAAAACACAAAGTGAATAAAACAGTTCAGATTATGCCTAAAATAAGACTTTACAGTTGAAACATAAGGCTTAAATTTTATCTTTTGGAAAGACCTAAAGAGAAACCTGGAGACATCTTTAGACACTTCAAAGTGATAAAGCGTTACATTTAGATTCTATATTTTGCTTCAGTCTGTAATATCACAGTATTACTGGAATGAAATGTTTTAGTTTTACAACTATGCCCATTTCCTGAAATGACTACATTTGGAAGGAAGTTATGAAAATTACATTTAGTACAGATTGTCTATTATTTTAATTTGGAAAACCAGCAATATAACAATATATAAAAAAATATTTTACAACACTTATAGAAAGGAAATCGGCCGATTTCCTTAATTTTAGGAGATTGGCCAATTTACATTATGAAGCTGATCTTATCCAACAAAAACTCTTCCTGGTTGTTCTAATACATTGTTTTTTATTTTTTTAATTAACAATAGTCACCCCACTTTTGCCAACACAACTTTCTTGCTATATTGAGCAACATTTCAGACAAAAAAAATTGGTATCGGCAAGTTAAGCTTTTTAAAAGATCAGTAAACTGCAATCGGCCAGAACACTGCAATCAGTGAACCCCTGAAGACCTTTCTTTGTACACTGTGTATACTATACATATTCACAAAAGAATGGAAAAAAATTTGGCAGCTTTAGATGTACCATTTGAAATCAAAAATGTCCATTTGTAAATATATACAGAATGGATAGTATTTTAAGCATATCTCTGTCAGAGTGACCTATAAGTCAACCAATCTGAACAATGAACTATCCAAATGTAAAAGGTTAATCTGACAATATCAACAAAGGAAAAAAGTACCCCAGCCAAATGCCTTAAAAAAGCACAAATCTAAAGTAAATAAAGTTTAATACACCAGAAAGAGTAGAACATGGTGAGCCTGTAATGTGCTGTGTTACACATTCTTGGCATACGTGGGCAGGGGAAACTGCCTTTGTTTCATTTCTGCTCTGCTGGCAAAGTTGACATGTAACACCATGCTAAAGCCCCTAACTGGGTGCTACTGTTACATAACAGAGGTGCAGCTTGGGAGACAGACGGAAACATCCAGTCTAATCCAATGACAACAAACTACATTATGTTTTTCCAGTATCTCCTGAGAAATGTTAATTATGAAGACTTGCGTAAAACTCAAAACATTCAAACACAACCACTGCAATAAAGAAAACAAACACCACCACCATGGCCAAGTGTGGGCCAAATTGATTTAATGTCCTGACAATGTTAGAGGAATTTGGTCACAATTACGTCGCTGAAATATCTCCAAAGAAAAAGAGATAGCTGTAACTTTTGTCAACATAAGTTTAGAATAATCGCACCGACATTATAGTGAAGCAGCTGTACTGAGCTACCTAAGCAGTGTGAGTCTAATAACTTTACCCACTGCAAGATTGAACATGTAGGAAAACACAGAAAAGTACCATGTGTGCTTTGCACCTGTTATACCAGTTCAGTGGTTAAAGTGCATGAGTACAGGTTCTACGGATGAATTAAAAATGTTCCTTCTTAACTTCATAATACTTACTCAGTTAAGTAATAAGGCAAGACAGGAGTGTGACTTTAAGAAAGACAGTATTGCTTACCTATCTGTAGAAGAACTGGTGTCACCAGGGCGGTTTCCATGGCGTAGCAAAACTCTCGTCCAAACATCACAGCAGAATGCATGACCCAGCGATATCGGGGAATCTGAACTGCTTTTCCCTCCTCTTCATCCTCACTTTTATAATCTTTTATGACTCTGTTGGGCTTTCTGTCATCAGGAAGGTCCACGGCCTTAGGTTCCTCAGCTTCTCCTCCCATTTCAATTTGGCCCGACTTCATTTGAACTGTTTGTAGTTAGTTTTTTTCACAACTTCCTTCAAATCCCAAGACAACTCCACTTGTTTAGATTCATTCAAAATAAATTTTAAATGATAATACTAAAAATACACATGTCCATAGCCCTATTCTTGC
>CAEGAF010046338.1:0-14213 GCA_903067075.1 Micropoecilia bifurca
ATATATGTGCATCTAAAATCTGAAACAAACTTCTAGAAAACTGTAAAACAGCCGAAACATTGAGTTCCTTTACTGGCAATTGTAAATGATATTTTCATGATATAAAACATGTTGAACTGCCATGTTTCTCAAATAGACAATTCAAGTGAACTTGATAGATTGATAGTAAAAATTTTGGCTTATTTCTTGCCCGCGATCTTGATTTTTGAGTATTTATCCTCCAATTAATCAATTGGGAAAGTAGTTGCCGATGTTGATTGATCGGATTAATTGTTTCAGCTCTAACGTTAATCTTACTCAAATTCTTATGCTTGACAATTTTTCCTGCTTCTGACAAATCAACTTTACCTGCTTTCGTCACGATTAATCGGATTAATCGTTGCAGCCCTAAGCTGTTATTATAAATCAGCTATAAATCAGTGAATCCAGCAGGTGTCACTGTGTCCTGTGTTCTGGTGTAGAGCAGAGTGGCAGCGATGAACCCACCGCCACGGGTCTGTGTGAAGCAGCGAGAGGAGGGGTCAGTTTACCGCACTTTCAGCCGCACGGCTTTAACTGCACCAGAGTTCACCAGAGGTTCACCCTGCACTGCACACGGGTGTGAAAACGGCAACGTCAGGGACGAGAAAAAACATTCTGTTTATATTCACATCCAAGCATTTTAACTTTTTCTTGATAACAATCTGCAACGCTGTTTGGCTGCTTCAGCATGGGAGACTGCAAGGGCATTCATCGTCAAGTACGTGGAAGAGGAGAGGCATTCTTTCTGTGAAAACAAGAGGTGGTTTTTGATTTCCCAGGGCATGCACAGTTTGTGCTGTACACAAAGTTAGACAGGAAAGTGGTGCATAAGCCTTGAAGCACTTGAGAAACCACCGACATACAGCGTTCCAAGGACACAACCTTTAGTTTGTTTTGCTGCAGATCTGAGTTGAAAGTGTGGGCGTAATTTGCTTTTTGTCTCCGGACCTGGACTTCCCTGAACCGTGCCGTTTTTAATCTTGGGGCCACAGCTGCTATCACGCTCTTATGCACATAGAAATATACAGCATGCTAATCTCCATTTATGTTGATAGCAGGTTATATAACCTCTGCAGCAACTTCACCTTCGCAAACAGACAAGAATTTACATGTTCTGGACACAGTTTCTCCTTCCCTTTTTTCCTGCCTCTCTGCATGCATGTGTTCACGCAGAGTAACGCTGCCAAAGGGGAATAATAACACTACTTTTAGCAGTAGAGCAAGTTGGATTAAAAGCCCTCATAGTATGCACGGCTTCTCGCCAGCTGAAGGAAAGTGCTTTTTCTGAGGTGGTTAATGTTCATCCCACAATAAAGGAGCTGAAACCTGGTGTTTCTCTAAGAGACGAACAATAAACACAAAGAAATGTGTGCAAATAAGGTTAGATGAAGCTCTTAACAGAGCAGAGGGAAAGCGAAAGACAGAATACAGAAAAACAAGTGACTCTATGATCTACAGCCCAAAACAATACAGATCAGGAGGTTTTTCATGTAAATTACCATATCGAATATTATAGAATTATCCTTGAATTTTCTATCAATTTCAGTATCACAGACGAAAATTACAGGTAAATAAAGGCATGTAAATTCAAAAGAAGGAGGAAAAAAAGAATAAAAATTATAGCGTACGGATTAATTTACAACATAAAAAGATAATAAAATGACTGCGCTTCCATTCGGTCAGGGCAGATGGCTGCTCATTCTGAGCCAGGTTCTGGTTCTGCTGGAGGTTTCTTCCTGTTAAAGGTGAGGTTTTCCTCTCCACTGTCTCCACATACATGATCTGTAAAGTCAGGTGATTGTTTCCTATCGCTAGGATGGGTGAATAATGACTCACTGCTCTGCTGGGTTTACTCAGAAAGAAATCTTTTTAAATTACATTTAATAACAAACGTTTTTGATATTCGGGCTAATTTTGAATGTGTGCGATTCAACAGATTTTCTTGAGATGACATTTGTTGTGAAATGGCTCTATAGAAATAAACTGAATTGAATGTACAGAAATTGGCAACAAAATCTCTAATCTGCAGTTTTAGTTGTGAATAAGCAGCAAACATTGCAATAGAAATCATTTCTGCTTCAGGATCTCGGCTGTCCAGATCAAAATTTGGATTTCTGAGGACAAATGAAATCGGTGACAGTGTCGCACTGTCAGGTTGTTCACATCCATATCAAGCCCACATGGTTTGACGAGCGCTTTAACCACTGTTCTGGCTCACTTCTGTTTACGGGTCGGGCCGATTCTGAGAAGAACTTGCACTGAAAAACAAAACTTTTTGCTTAATAAAAGATTTCAAGTGAACAAAACTTAATTCTCATTCAGTTCTTGTTGCAACGCGTCTTAAGGAAGCGGTATGAACTTTTGGATAAAAAAATGCTTGATAAGTTTATATACTGTTCAAAAATCCCAAAATGTAAGTGCTTGATTTGACAACTAGGTATCCCATAATGCATTGCACCACCAGCAGCAGCCACTAGTTAAATCCCCTTTTTTTAGTTACAAGAATCAGTTTCATGGTGTTTCAGGTCAAAGGTTAGACTCTAAAGCTTCATTTCTGCAGTCCATTAATCAGGAATGAGTCTCAACTTTCAGAGTAATATGGATCTTATTAGGATTTTTCTTTTTCTTTTTTTATATTTACATTTGAATAGATTAAACTGCACTAAACCGCTCTGACTTGAGGTGCAGCATTGCATATAATTTTGTTAGTTTTACTGCAAAAAGTGAGCAAACTATCACTGTTGTCTATATTTTCTGTCCAAGTTTGAGCAGAAAATCAAATAAAAAGTAGAAACTGTTTCAATCAAGTAGTTTTCTCTTGATGCAAGTTGTTTCTAGTTAATCAAATTAATATTTGGGTGTTCAAAAAATCACAATATACTCAGACTTATTAAGTTACCCTCACTAAAATTGCACAAGTTAATGTTACTAAGTTAATTTAATGAAAACTAAACAGTCTGAGTTAATGAGTTTGAAAATACTTTTAAGTAAGGAGAATTAATTAGGTTTTTACAACTGAGTTAATTAAATTGTGTAAATTGAAGATGTACATTTTGCACATACTAACATTTTTAAGTTTTAACAACTTGATTTTTTGAGTTTTCATAGATTTTTAAATTAAACTCGACCTATTGTGTTCTACAGTGTGTTGAAGTCCCATTTTACAGCCATTCACCAGCTGTCTACCCCGCCAGCAGCAGACCAGACTCTCCTTTTAGCACCTTCTTATTTGCCGTTTGTCTTCTGGCGTTTCTGACACCTAAACACAGACGCGCATTTGATTGCCGCCCTGAAGCTGAGCTGATGTCACTGAGCTGCATTTTCCGTCACAACCATGACATTAGTCACATTCTGAAATGTGCTGCAGCTGGAACAAACCCAGATCATGCAAGACACCAGTTTTACCAGTAGCTAAAAAAAAAACTAATATACACACAGATGACACATAGAAAAAAAGAGGAAGGCTCTACAAGCGGGCAAGCCACTGGTTTTGACGAGGAATACATTTACAAATCAGTCACATCCTCCTCTTTGGAGATTAAATACGGCACACACTTTATTTAGTAAACAGAGTGCAGATTTCTTTGCAGTAATGCCGCCGTTCACACTGTGTCAGCGAAACTGTGTTTGACGGCAGACCGGCTGATGGCATCTGGAAAAATGTGTGTGTGAAGCAAAAAGATCATATGACAGAACAAAAAACAGAAAGAGCTGTTTATATTTGATGTGTCAACATATTGAAAGATCAAGTAATGACTCAGCTACTGCAAGACAAATGTTTCAGTCACAGCACGGCCCATTTCAAATACATTTCCCCTTCCTGGCTTCAAATCATGGCAGTAAATGCAACTTTGTCTGTGTGCTCACACAACGCTGACCCCTTCCACCATGACCCTGGCGCTCCAGTCTGCAGTGACACCGTGTCAATGATAAACCCACTGAGAACATCCAAAACCGTGACAGGCTGAGCTCCAGCCCTGAAACACACACAGAGGCCGACAACAGGACGTTGCAACACAGAAGGAACACGCTGATAAATGCATTGCTTCACAATCAGAGAGGAAAAAAACCCTAAAACCTGAGAATGTGGAGCCGTTTATTTTATAAGGCATGACAAATTGCTCAGTTGCAGAACGCGTAACTGCTCTCACTGGTGCGTGTGAAGCATGCGGGATAATCATTTGCAGCTTTGGGTTGTAATTTAGGCTGCTGTGTTTGTTGTTGAAGAAAGTCTGTAGCTCAATCAAAAAGGTCCTCGGTGCCAAAATAGTCGTCAGGCGGATCTGAATTGTGTTTACTCTGCTGAAAGGCCGAGTAAACCACCAGTTCTCACAGGCAGGAAAACATCACGCTCACTCGTATGAACACAAAAACCGCAGCACGGCTTCTGTACAATAACTGGAACAACCGTCATTCATAGAACAGCTCAGATAGGCATCTTTCATTTTCACTGGTTTTGTGCTTCCGCTCTGCTGCTCTTTCAAGATTTATTCTAACGCATTAAGACGCTTGAATTAAATTATTAAAGTTAAACTGTGACAAAGTGTTTCTTCTCATGTGGCCAGAAGTGTGAAGTCACGTTGTGACAACACAGAAAACCCTTAAAGGATTCAGGTTTTAAGGGTTTTCTGTTTGTCATTTTGTATTTTTTTAACTCACTGAGACAGAAGCGGTTTCTCATGTGGGCAAAGTGGGCAGGTGCCCAGGGTGGCTCCTCCTAAAGGGCGGCATCAACTAGTTAACAGCTTTTCAGTTTATTCTGTACAGCGTAGGGTGATTTGTTGATCATTTTATTGATTTAACAATTAATAACTGGATAGCAAAATGTGCTTGATGTGAGATTTGAATTTTGAGATTTTTTCTAACTGAATTTGAACAGGTGAAGCTAAAATTACATCTGTTGAGATTTTTTTTATCTTAAGAGCAAAGTGTATTTGTGTTTTTTGTACAGATTTGTCTGAATTACTCCTGAGTGTGTTGTTCTTTCAGTAACTGGCCTTTTTTTGAGTGCATGCTCCAGTTAATGATGAATCGATTACTAAATTAGTTGACAATTAATCATGATTAATCTGATTAATTGTTTCAGCCCTGATCTTAATTAATTCTTATGCTTTCTGATTTTTCCTGATTCTGACAAATCAACTCTCCCTGCTGCAAATCGTTTACAAATAGGCCAGATTTTATGCGAGACACGTGGAAAAATATGACTTTGGAAACCAAGTTCTTTCAAAATAGGTACCAAAACGTGTTTCTGCTTTTTTTTTTAAAGACAAATTTCCATTTACAAGTGAGCACAAGCGCCGGTCGATGGTGTGTGAGGTAATTGGACCTGTGGGACTGAGGCGAACGGCCGTTTGAATCAGAAAAAGCTTTGCTATTTTACTGTTAAACAGAAAGTGAGAGGTCAGGAGCTGTGAGTGGATTTTCCATTGAAATAGGAGCAGAGGAGTGATTCGGCCGCCTGACATGAAATTAGTTTAGAGAGCAGTGAGCACAAATGAACAAAATAAGAAATGTCAACACGCATTTCTTATAAAAAGATCTCAAACCAGATTCATCAGATTATATGCAGCTGGACTGGGACCTGCTGTTATTTCATTTTCTGAGATATTTCTGACATTACTGATTTATTCAGATCATAGGAGGCATGAAAGTTAATTTTAATGTGTAAGTGAGGTCTCAAAGCGACAGGCCGTTCATTGACTATTCTTTCTGCATCCAAACTCTCACCAGTTAAACCTGAGCTGGACTATCAAACGTCTGAAACACTCGGCGTCTATGACAGTCTGAATACAGGCACCAATAAAGGCTGCGTTCACACTGCAGCCTGAAGTGACTCAATTCCAATTTTTTTTGGCAATTCCGATGTTTTTGCCAGCTGTTCACACTGCCAGTAAATGGACCTGTATGTGTTCTGCAGTGTGAACAGGCAAACGACCTGAAAGTGTCCCGCATGCGCAGTAGAGGGCGCCATAGCGTCAGCGTTCTCAGTGTTCTGCCAACTGCCATAAAAGAAGAAGAGCTCAGTGTTTGTGGAAGTAAACATGGAGGCTAACGGTGGAGCTTAGCTTATATATTTGAAGTTGTTGTCCGACCAGAGCAACATATTAACTACTTAATCATCATATAGTCCTTCATAGTTGTTGTTTTTCTTCCCACTTGCCTATCAGGACTCAGAATAGTGAGATTTGTTGAGAATCAGTGACGTTCAGTTTGGATAAATGAAACCTAGACGTTATGGTCGCATGTGAACTTGATACGTATCAATATGAGTCACATTCTAAAAGAATCCGACCTGAGCTGTTCACACTGCCATGAAAAGATCGGATACAGGTCGCATCTCGACAAAAAAATCGGAATTGGGTCACTTCAGGCTGCAGTGTCTAAAAAATTGCAATATGCTCAGAAAATTATGAAAAAGATTGTGAAGGAGAGACTAGAGATGATGATGCAAATAAAAGCAAGAAAATCAAATGGATCCAAAACTGTGAAGTATAAGAAGTTTAAGTTTTTCCAGATCACCATGACGTTCAGGAAACATTCTCACACCTCAGTGGTTATTAAACATGAATTAAAAGAATGTAACAGAACAGGTTCTGCCTCAGCATTAGTTACTATAAATACTGTTCACACGTCTGTTTCTGTGGAAACCTGAGTGTAAAACCCAGTGATCAAAATTTAAAGACAAATCCAATAAAGTTTGTTTTATGAGTTTCCCCAAAACTTGCGCTAAACTTTTTTTGTTTTGTTTTGAGTGACAAGGTCCAAAAAATCTCATCATAATAAATTTCTACCTGGTAATTTTTAAATTTTTAAAATGATAATAATCACATATTCAATTTTCATTTAATTTTCATTCAATGAGCTGAACATGGAAATCACATTGCGCCATCACACATCAAGCAGATGAATACAAAGTGGAAAAAAAACCCAGTGACTGTTGCCCCAGTAACTACATATAAACGATGAAATTAAAGAATTGCACCTAAACTTTGAAAGTTTCACCTTCTATAGTATGAATACATTTCTTCCTGGTCTGCATGGACCTGAATTGTTCGATCTTTCTCTCCAGGCTGATTGCTGCAGGTTGCTGTCATGAGGTTTTGGATTACTTTACATATTAATTTGATGAATCTGCGGAATGAAAGTTTGTTTCCTTTCCAGGTTTTTACTCTGTCCCGCCTCTCGTCATTTCTGTCCAATGGGAACAATGATGGTCACCCGTGTAGCTTTGTTTACAAATTATAATCCGTTTACAAAAAATCACAATGTAAAAGCAAACCTCACCAAATGTGAGTCTGCTTTTGGTCCGGGCCAAACAAGCGGACCAAAGGACTTTCCTGTCTGAATGATGAACTTTATGCATGAAGCTGAAATGTCTGCATATCTGGAACAATGATCAGGTGTGTGAATTGTCAAAGACGGAAAATATTCATTGAACGTGAGTCCTCTGTTTTGGTGTAATTGTTCTCATCCAGGCACATTTTACTGCCTTGAATGATTGAGATTTCCAGGTACGTCACTAAGGCTGGATCTTATTTGCTATAGTGAGATTAAGTTTTATTGTTTGGTAGCTACAAATCTAAAAACCAAAGATCACACATTGCGTATCTCAAGACTCTTCAGGCTTCATGATCTCCCCCTAAATGAGATCATCAAATACTAACACCAACGCTGATGACTCTATTTTATCTCTTCATCACAGTTTAATATGGTTGCTATGTAAATGTGTCCAAAATTCCCATAAGTGGTTGGGTCATATTTTCCTTTAGTGTCATCAAGGAAAATCCAGGATATGTAAAACACTTTGGTATCATCAGTTTCCTATCAATGCAGGACTGTAAAACTTGTGCATGCTGTTATTTTCGGTAGATTAATTTTATCTCCAAAATGCCTCCTGTCCAACACAATTATATCACCGCATTGGCTCAATAATTATCAAATTATAGATATTTCTGAACTCAAATTGGCTTAAGGGGAAGCATGCATCTTTTGCATCCTGGACTGGGTTTGAGTGAAACCTCCCGACATTTAGAGGATCTCAGAAAATATTCTGATAAGAGATATTGGGAGAAACGGCACCAGATAGGCAGTTTAAATATGTAAAAATAAGAGTCAGAGATATTCAAGTTACCAGCACATAACAGGAACTGAAAGATGAAATTGAACTATTAGCCTGTTGGGAAGTGCAATGTGCCGGGTTACATCCGGCTTCAGCTTAGACATAATGCACACTTTCATAGTTT
This sequence comes from Micropoecilia bifurca, assembly GCA_903067075.1. Lineage (NCBI taxonomy): Eukaryota > Metazoa > Chordata > Actinopteri > Cyprinodontiformes > Poeciliidae > Micropoecilia > Micropoecilia bifurca. Next base: position 8,268 of record CAEGAF010046338.1, read on the forward strand.
CGCAATACAGTGGCTGTCTGTTGTATATCATGCTCACATTCATTATCTCCAAACAAGCAGTTTTTAAAAAGACACGATATACTGTTTGTGAATTTCCATTTCCTCCTGTCATATCATTTAATGCAAAAGGCTTCAAACCCCTATAATAAATAAATATTAACTCCATACACAGGGGGCGCTGCTCTGCTTGGGCAACTACAACCTGGCCTGGGCAAACTATTTACTAATACAGTAAAGGTTTTTTAATAAGAAAATAAAAATAGAGTAAATGTGGAGTGATCTGCTTTATATGTTGTTACATAAAATCTTACTCTGGGTTCCAATCAAATCTAAACATGGAAGATTTATTAATCATCTAGGCTAACAAATGATACTATTTGTGCAGAAAATATTTCAATATGAAGCCAGTTTATAAGAAATTAACCCAACACAAACTAAAAGATTTAAACTTTAAATGTGAAATTATTATCTTGTGCTGAAAACAAATTGAAGTCTGTGATTATGACTATAAATTCAATGGAAAAGCTGGTCACAGTTTGTTTTCATGAGTTTTTATTACCGTTTATTCATTTTGAAGCCTTATTTTATGTGTTTGCAACAAGATAATTAAAAAACAAAACTAAAGTAAAAAGATTTCAGTTTGGACATTAATTATATTGTGTTTTAGTAAAACTATGATTTGCATTAAATAAAACAGAATAACTGCAAAGGTTTTGCTTTTTTATAAATTTTTTCTGGGATTGATGACTTTTTGTGTAGTTCGCCCTGAATGGAGCCGTGAAGAGCCTGGCATGTTTAAATGTGCGGCCTGGTTTGTTTTGAGGGCCGCAGAGTGAAGCTGCTCTGCTGACATGTTTCATTTGCAGCTCGGTGGCGCATCGCTGTGAGGCAGGATGGCCGCTAAATGACAGATTACTCACATTTGTGTGAGCCGATGTAATCCGATTCCAGTCCATTCTGTGCAAATCTCGTGTCGTCATACAGTAGGAGCGCTCCAGCCTCTGCGCAGGCGCGACCAAACGCACGCAGAGTCATCGAACACAGCCACTTTGCACCATGGACAATTTAAAAACCGGGACGTTATTACACCCAGTATATTTATCTAACCTTTTATAATCTATGATACTTAAATATTTTAAGTAAGTTATGACATTCCTAAATCATGTTGTCACATTTGTGACAAAACCCCACAGGTAAATGAAGGCATAGCTAAAAATAGCAGAAATGTTCTTTTTTTGTGCCTATTTTTGTTTTTGTTTATCTAATTATTTAACTTTTTAAAATCATTGTCCCTATGTTTTACTATGCTGATATAGTACAAATGCAATTAAAACCTGAATTTGACATTATTTTATAATAAGATAATATGCAAAACCCTGAACATCTATCGTATGACTTCAGTCAGAGGCTTCTTCAAATTGGCTGTAATACAGGCTGCTACAGGAGATCCTTTCTGCCAACACCCTTCACTAACAAAGTATTTTTAAATTTGAATTTGAATAAAATGTTTTAAGTAATTGAACTTGAACCTGTCTGTGTTATATTGCGATGTGAATTGATTTAATTTGCATTTCTTCAGAATTTAAGTGATTTTCTTGAGGTTACATTTATTGTGAATTATAATTAACTAAACTGAGTAAGATTAATTAAACCATACATGAGCTTCAATTAATACTATATTTTTATTCTAACGTCAATCTTTAAATTTAAAGCTGATGATTTTCATTACCAGTTTTTTTTAACCTAATGTCCCATTTGAGGCTCGGATGGCGATGCCTCCCCTCCGCCTGCATCGATTAGCTCGACATTCGACTCTCTCCCTGCCCACCAAACTCGCTGCGCTCGGATCACTGCTGCAACTTTTGCAGAGACTCCTTCACTCCAGACATGTCGCACAATAGCTGAAGTAAACCTGTCATCGCGGCTCCCCGTTCGGGCCAAATTACGCCGCAGGTGAGGATCTCCGGACGCGCAGCCCGGTCGCTCCTTGGCCGCCTTCCTCTCATCGGACCCCGGCTTTTTTTTTTTTTTTTTTTATTTTTTTTATTTTTTTTTTTAAACCGGCCTGGATATGAATTATGAGCATTTTGTCCACTAATGAACCGGGCCAGTAATGCAGGAGACCGCGGCGACCCTCGCATCAGTGTTTCAAGATGGCAGATTTTTATTGAGTTTTGATCAGAAAGCTCGCTTTATTCTTTGCCATGAATAACAGGAATCCTTGCACCGATGGCCCCTGTATACGAAGGTAAGGCTTCTCCCCTGGTTTATTCCGTGCGGCTGGAGCCCGTCGGTTTACTGACACAATTGGATTGCAGCTCAAACAGAGGGAGGAAAAATTACACTATTCTGCTAAAACATCTCATCGTTCATCAAATCTATCACATTTTTCAAACCTAATAGGTTGATGGAGCCAAACAGTTTAGTGCGTTAGAGCCGATCTGCTGCTCAGGCAGATTGTGGTCAAATCGCGCTGATGAGGCACCAAATCGCCCAGAACAAGCAGAAAATACAACAAACTGTCTAATCCGACTCGTGAAAAACGATGTTCGGTCCTCATGTTGCTTCCTGGTGGGAATTATATCCCAGCGTTAAGGGAAGGAGAAGCGGGTCGGAGACTCATCGGTCCCGGTCGCGTCTGTTTTCAGTCCCTTCGTTACTCCGACATCAAATTATATCGCAACAAACGCACGAAATCTGCACGACTTTTCTCTGTTTTATAGGATGCAATGTTTCATGGATGCATGAATCTGTTTGTTTAAAGTGAATCTTAAACGGAAGGTGTCGATATGGCTGCAGCATCGTGGCTGTAACTAATGGGTTTGAGTCGCTGAATTAAGGCTGTCATGGGGAGGAATTTTTTATGTATTTGGGCAAAATCAGACATTTACTCAGCAGCTGTTTCGATATGAATTATGTATTTTTTTAAAAAGTGGGTGATAATTAAAGCAATGCAGTGCATGAATGAGTCCAGCTGCAAGACATGAAACTGCAAGACCAAACAGGATTTAATGTGCACATTCTGAAGTGTGTACAGTGTTTCTTTTAGTTTAAGTCTATACTGATGCTCTCTTTGCAGAAAATATTGATCGTATAAGGAAACTGAGTTATACAAGCTGATGCAAACTGAAGAGTAGTACATGCAAATAATGAGGCTTGATGCTTCCCATATTTATTTTGGAACAGCCTCATGTTTAATTTGTGTTTACTCTATAGTCCCTCTGCTGGTGTTAAAGGGAAGCCCGACCTTCCCTGTTCATGAATACCATTAGGGAAGAGACGAACTCAGCAGCAGCTCTTAATACATATCAAATCGTCCCAACAGAATGAAGATTCACGACTGAAAGTGAATCCTTGCAGGTATATTTATGGTATATGAAATGAAGCTATATAAAACAGAGGCTGGGACTCTTTCTTTAGTGGTGTTATGTCCCCGCAGTCATTTTGTAGTGATTTTTCATTAGGGGTGTTGAAGCTCCGAGGCAAACCTCGACTGGTGCTTGGACATGAAAAGGAAAGTTGAAATGAGACTCCTATGCAAAAAGGTAATTAGTGTAAATTGCATTCCCCGATTTCTCCCTTCACCACGGAGAGGAGGAGACGGGAAGAGAAAGAGGCAGCAGGGGGAATTAATTACCCTGCCTGTCCTCCTCAGCATTAGAAAGGGCTGTTATGGAGAGCAGCCATGGAAATGACCAAGGTCTCCAGTGGAAAATAGGTTTGAGGATGGGGTGGGGGGTTCACAGAATGGGGCCAACTATTATAGCAATTACTCACCCTGGGCAACGGGGTAACTAATAACTCAAATCTATATGATTAACTGCTTCCTTTGATTGTTTAAAAATGGTTGAGAAGCAAAAATATTCATACTATTAGCGTGGCTGTTGCCTTCCTACTGGATTCTCAGCTGGGAGCAAATCCAGAATCCATTGAGCTCGATTTCTTTGGAGGAATTTCAACAGAGCCAATCAGAGAATAGCAGGAGAAGTTGTGAACGATGTCGTCGATGTTCTGTGCAATGGCTTGAAAATTGAAATTTGAAAAGATGGAAGAGAAATTATAATTTTTTTATTAAAATACATAGATGCATCCTTACTCCACAATGGTGCCAGTCTACCTACTTTCGGACTATTCTCTCAGCAATGACTTTCTTGTCGCTCTTCTGTAAACTCTAGATTGGTGAAATGCACAACTAGTTGTTGTCATAGTAACGGACCATCTCACCTGAGCTGTTGATCTCTGCAGCTCTTCCAAAGTTAGCTTGGAGACGACAATTCATACTTTACATTATGAAAACATTATAATGTTGCCAGTTATGAAACCAGCCACAAATTCATGTTTGAGTTTCTCTAGATCTCAGTGAGACATTAGTACTTTAAACCTGAAAATGTTCTTCATGTGATAGAAGACTGACTTTGTAACTGACTTTTCGTGTCTCTGGAGTTTCATGTCTGAGTCTGTCACTACGTCATATTTCTGTCAGTTTTGGTTGTGCAAGACCATTTTATCCACTGAATGATGCATCAAGGGGAGTGAAGACATTTTCATCAGCCAATCTTTCATGAAAAGCTTGAAAGCATTCATGGTTTGTGCTCGGTCAGATTTGTATTTTTGGCTGGACTTCCTGGTGACGTGTTTGTGTTCGGTTCCCCCGGCTGCGACAGACGGCCGTCAGGCAGACCTGCTGGCGGGAAGGGGAGGCTCGCGGTGCCATCACCCTGGGATCAAACCGACGCTTTGATGGATGTCTGATGCGTGGAGCAGGTCCAGCAGCCTCCAGCTGTGGAGAAGCGAATATTCAGACACAAACCCAGTCGGCTCGCCCAGCCGCCCTTCTGCTTGGCCAGATATGAGTGTTGTTGTGTTCTCATGCATGCATGGACATATGTCTCTATCTGTCTGATTCCCTATACAAGCAGAATCAGCAGGACATGACTCTGTTTTAAATAGATAGAAAACATAGAAAAAGGAGGAATAGATTTCCACCAAAAATGACTCCAAAATATGTAGATTAATCTCAGAATTCATTTTAGAAAACAACTTTAAAAAGTAGATAATTTTTTCACTTTTCAAACTCAGTTTTTTTCTACAAAGTTTTGAGGTTATACTCATTTGATTTTTCAATCAAATGTTAAACTTTTCAAACTCGGATACTTCCAAATTGTCTAGAAAATTTAAAAGATTAATCTCAAAATATCTGAGTTTTTTCTAGCAAATTATGGTCTTTTCATATTGAGCAATTTCTTTGTTTTTTCTAGAAAATTATACTCAAAATTTCAGAGATTTTTTCTACCAAATTCTCAACTTTACAAACTCAAACATTCCCATTTTTCTTCTAGAAAATTCCTGGGATTTATCTAACAATTTCTGAGTTTTTTTTTTCAGTCCAATTCTCGATTTTTCAGACTCAGATGTTTCCAAGTAACTTTCTGAGTTTAATCTCAAAATATATTCAGGTTTTTTAAAGCAAATTATTGACTTTTCAGGTTAAAAAATTTCTTCTTTTTTTCTGTAAAAGATCTGCGGTTTTTGGCAGATGCTCCTTTTTCTGCATAGAATGACCCTAACACACAATAATTGCATTTTTTCATATTTTCAAAGTTTTCGAAATTTATTGATACTTTCTTTGAAGAAGCCATGAAGAAGAAGGTAATACTAACAATTCAAAAAGTTCAATCAGTTTTGGGCTTTTAAAAATAGAATTAATTGGAATTTATTGTGACAGCAATAAATCAAGATTCTTATCATAAGAATTTGCTCTGATAACCCAAACGGACGCCTTGGTGGACGTCTGATGCGTGGAGCAGGTCCTGCAGCCTCCAGCTGTGGAGAAGCGAATATTCAGACACAAACCCAGTCGGCTCGCCCAGCCGCCCTTCTGCTTGGCCAGATATGAGTGTTGTTGTGTTCTCATGCATGCATGGACATATGTCTCTATCTGTCTGA
>CAEGAF010046372.1:0-20405 GCA_903067075.1 Micropoecilia bifurca
TGGGAACGCCTTGGGGTTCCCCCGGAGGAGCTGGAAGAAGTGGCTGGGGAGAGGGAAGTCTGGGCCTCCCTTCTGAAGCTGCTGCCCCTGCGACCCAACTCCGGATAAGCGGAAGAAAATGGATGGATGGATGGATGGCAACTGCAGCCGCAAAAAGTAAAAACAAAACAAACAAAAAATCCTTCCCAAGACTTTTGAAAGTGAAAGGAAATCCCATCCCTCGTTGCCCTCACAGTGAATGCAGAACTGAAAACGTTTTCAACTGATTTAATTTATTAATCAAGAATTTACTGAATGCATCCCGGCTGTATGTGAAAAGCTACTTCCCCTCTTGTTCGTGTTTGATAAAATGAGGCCACATTATTGTCGACTTGCTCATTGCAGTGGAAATAGATCTGTTTTACAAATATCTATGTTAAATAAAGTCAAAGGTCACCAGCTCACCAGGTTTAATTCTTGTCATTTATATGTTGACGTCTCACAGCAAATGTCGTCCCCCAGCAATGTCCAAGGCGAGACAACAAAAATAATATAGAATCCAAATCAGACTATGTTCAGTTTATTTTGATTTATAGGGTCAAGAGGCTTTTACATAATTTAGAAGAATAATTTAGACTGCAGTGGACCCGGTATTTGTGGCATTTAGGGACTAAACTTCCTGCTGAAATCTGTGAACAAATAGAGCAAAAACAAAAAACTCAGGCCAGTGGCACTTTCTATGAGATAAAAAAAAAATCAAGGTTGTCATTAAATTTGTCACTCTTCACTATTTTATTAGTTTATTTCTGCAGTAAGGAACACCAGAGATAATAAAACAGAATCAAAACATATTCCCTATACGCTGCCACGTATATGATAGACTTTTTTGATTTTTGCCAGTGACTTGTTCCTTTATAGATACCAAAATATGTTTCTTTTGAGGATAAAAATGTCGTTTTTGTTTTGCAAAACAAATTCTCTGCCAGTGTGAAAGCATTGAAGGGGAAGGAGAGTTTGAGCCTTATTGATAAGACGACAGCCCAGTCAGCACACACACACTCTGAGGTCTGATTCTCCATCAGCTCCCGTCTCACCACCATCCATCATCCACGTTTGTGTTGGAGTTGGAGAACGACTGGCTGCGAAGCGACTGTCTCTTCTAGGGTCGGGATTTTCTTCCTTCCTATCGCCTTCGTTCCTCTGATTGATCCCTTTTCTTGTCACGTCTCCAACCCTGCTTATCCCTCGCTCACACAAACATCCCTCCGCTTCATATCCGTCCGTCCTTCCCTCTGCACCCACCGGCAAATTCTGCCTTACAATGACCTATTGAGAAAAACATTATCTAAAGCTATTTCTGTCAGAGAGACAGGCGTGAAGTGAACCCCAGCTGCCTGTTGGAGCATTACCAATCTGCAAAACATGAAATGAAACAACAGACCTGTCATTAGTATATGGATCTGCCACAGTTCGTCTGCTTTGTGTGAATTCATTAACTCGCTGAGCGTCCACTGCAACACAGAGTATGCTAATCTCCTCCGATTTGTCCAGTTCTAATGTAAAAAGTTTAAACTAGCCTCGTAAGAGGAATTGATTTCTGGGATGGCTGATGTTCCCTTCGTGCATCATTCAGTCTGGCACTGGGACTCTTTCTAATGATGTATTTTTCCTTCATTTTGACTTGTGCAGCCAACTTTTAAAAATACATTTCATGCCTTGTTGCTTAGTCAAGATGAGTAACTTGTTGTTGAATATGCCACTTAACAAAAGTTAAAAGTTCGTGTTGCAATCATTTTAGAGAAGAACGCTTATGCGAAGAACACTTAACTAATAGAGTAAATGTTGCTGTTTTACAGATGGTTGTTATTCACCAGCTGTTAAGGTGTTTGATATTGACAGGCCAAGCCACTGGTGTGAACCTTGAGCATGCTGGGAAATGTGAAAGTCTCAATCAGTTTGAAGAATGTCAAGCATAGGACAGGTATGTGCTTGTGCATATCATCTGCTCTCTAATCTGGCTCTGCAAATTCAAATCCCGCTTGAAAAAACGACGGCAAAGATACACCACTCAAAAGCTGCAGAAACGGGAAACTCTTCTTCTTCTTCTCCTGTTTGTCTTTATAAGCTTGTTTGATTTTTTTTATGCCATTTCAATTCAGTTAGAAAAATACTTCCCAAAGGAAATGAAACGCCATAACTGATGTGAAAGAGTCGTGGCTGGTGAAGCTTTGGATAGGAAGCATCTCCTGTACCAGTCAGTCTTGCAACAATTTTAAAGAAGCCTCTGACTGAAGACACTGTTGCTGTTTGGCAGTTTCATGACTGTCATAGATAACTGTGCTGACATGGTAACAGCTTAATATCCAGGACCATGTCCATCAGTTGAAGGGCAGATAACGGTCCAGCACCAGGAATCGAACCTGGACCAGCAGCATTGTGGACCGAAGCCTCCATGTGTGGTGAACTTACTCTACCATTGAGTGATCCGTTTCCCCAGCCTGCTGATATTTGAGCTTTTGAGATGCTAATCAGCTGCTCCTAGTTGTTTAAAAGAAACACATGGTTGCCACGGCTGCACATCATAGCAACTATCTGAAAGTAATTAGTAAGAGCAAAAAAAATCCTTCCAGCTGTACAGCATCCAAAACCAGAAGCAGTAATTGTCTACAAGCAGAACAAATCAGAGCTGAAAAACAGAGCTGATCCAACATGCTGCCATGGTGGATGGTCTAGACTGATGTACGTCATGCATGAGTTTTGCATAATATTATGACCTCTGATTAGTGCAGTTCTTAACTCTGACATTCTTTACATCATGGCAGTTCTTATCAGATAGGATGCAGGCAATAAGCGCACATTGTCCCCAAAGTTGACACATTACAAGAAGTAGAAGTTTGCAAGTAGAAGGATTTGAGAGTTTAACGCAGGTCAAGCTGTGATGGCTTCATGATGGCCGATATCAATCATGGATTTTCCAAGGAAGAAATGGCGGTGAACTTGCAGTGGGGTCATGTGCTGTAAAGGTTCTTTGATGGAGATGGGGAGTGAAGGGTGGCTTGTGTGGTCAATAGACAAAGCTACTCAGATTGCTACAGAAGTTGATGTTTGTTCTGATGGAAAGTTTTCAAGATGCAAAGTAAATCAGAATTTGTTGTAACTGCGGCAGCAGAGCCAACATTTCTGGGATGTTCTGGACAAATAAGATGGATCTCCAGAATCTGCTGCTCATGTCTTGGTGCCAGATACCAGAGTGACCACCAATCAGATTTCAGACATTACAACAGAGCTAGCAAACCACAGTGATGCTCAGCTTTAAGGAGGTTATATTTCTGAACCTTTAGCGTTGTGAGATCCGCGCAACTGGGTGAACAACTCCTGCTTAGAGAGTCAGGGAGAAGTTTCCTTTCTGGGTGTGTTAAACATGTTCTGTTTTCCACTTTATATGGAACAGATGTAGGAATGGACTGTGGCTCAGCAGAACATTGGGTATCTTGAAGTAAATTCTTCTCTTTAGCGTTCAGGCTTAATAACCTGAATGATTTTTCCAGGCTGTTTGGAAAAGCTCCTTACAAAACTTAAGGTTTTTTTTTTTATTACTTCATATAGTTTGTCTTCATTCTTGCTTCATATTTCTAAGACGACTGCTTGAATTCATCCAACTGCAGACGAGTTGGGTTCCTTTTGAACAAAATAAGAAATATATTCAAGTGAAAATATAAATACTTGAAAACACAAAAAGATGGGAGTGCTTTATGTGCTGTGAGTTTTCAAGTATATTTCAAAATTTTCAGTTCAAACTAACTAGGCAGCTTTCTACATATGTCCATATTGTTAAAAAGTGTCATATTTTGTAATATTTAATATAGTGTTTGTTCTTTCACTCATTTTGACTAAAATTCCCCTTAAACAATCCTAACCACAGAAAGTTTTTATAAGTACACAACGGTCACTTTGAATTGCCTTGTTGCTGAAAATGTTCTATATAAATAAAATTGCCTTACTTTACTTTACCTTATAAGTCCACAACAAGCAGTTTTATAAGTACACAAAAGGCCCTTTTGTTTGTCATTCTTCCTCATTAAAGCATGACATCAACATTACCCACAATTCAACTTACCAGCCAGTAGATCAGGTTATGGTTGCAACAGACCACAGAGTTCTGGCCATTTAATATAACATTGCTTTTACTTGAACAGACTTTCCACGAATCCCTCTTAAGTTAGGGGAAAAGTTTTTTCTTTTTTGCGAATCTAATAACACTTTTCAATATGCTCATGTCTGCTGGAATCCCCCGAAGGTAAAAACAGGAATATTGTCTGTTTTATATTGTTCCTTTAAGGCTAATATTAATAAGACAACCACACCTTGAAATGGAAATATTCATACAGAATAGTGAATTAATGCACAAGAATTGTCTTACAGGTTTTTATTAAACTGCTTTATTAAACCTTTTTAATAGTTTGTTTTATATACTTTATGAGCAACTGGCCACTTTTCTGAAGTTTTTTTGTAAATATGACACCCAGTGACATCTTGACATGAGATTGAATATAAATGCACTCTGAGCTTCACTACGATGTCCCACCTTGTGTTGGTCTGTCACCTAAATGTCCAGTAATACTCATATTCTTATCTAAGGGCATTTTAGAGAGGAATCTCTCTAAAATTCAGTCTTGTTTTTGGACAAAACCGGAGTGTCAGGATGGGGACAACACGCAAACTCCATTCAGAAAGACCCCAGGCTGGGGTTTGAACCCAGGACCTTCTTCTTACTCCACAATGCAGCCAGGGGTTTTAAGGTACACTGTTTATACATTTCTAAGCATTTTAAGAAGGGTGGACTTCTGGTCAGGCAGGGTGTCAGGGACCACAACTGCCTGTGAATGTAGAAAATCCATGAATACTTGAGACGTTTTCTTAAAATGCTTATAACTCCCTATTTTAATATTTCCATATACCTTCGTCGTCGTCATCATCATCAATAACTTCATTTATAAAGTTCTTTAACACCAGCCGCAACTGAACAAAGTGCTGAACATCAGTAATAGATAAATAAGGTAGATAAAGCATATAAAAGCTGTTCGATGAAATCAATACCAAAAAAAAAAAGGTTGAGTAAAATTACGTCTCAGATGGGTTGAAGGACGGATGGATTTTAAAAATACTTCAGTCTGCATCAATACGCCCAGTGGAAATCGCCTTAGCGCTACCACAGAAGCTAACATCTCTAGTCTTGACTCTGGTCTTGGGATGCAGCCAATCGCTAACCATTAGCTAGCATGTCAAGTGGCTTTGGGCCTTGCTAAATGTAACTTTTCAAGCTGCCTTTCAATTTCAAATATTTTAGAAGCAAATCCAGGAATAGATTATTTTTCTGCAAATAAATGAGTTATGCTCCACAACATATTCACAGACACTTTGGTACATGAAAGATCCACTGAATAATGATGAGAACAAGCATGTAATTCTCTGTATGATGAGGAATACATTATTAGAATGGGAGGCAGCCAGGATCACCTGCGCTGGCTGCCTGGTGTTGGCTCCCAGCTCGGGGATCTTGTCTGGAGGTTTTGCCAGTTCGCTGCTTGTGTCTGACATGACGGCTCGTTCCCAGGGGTTAAGCATCATTCATATTCATACTGAGTGCAGCTTCTCAGAGCCAGGCGTTCTGAGAAACAACTGTCTGCCTTTTCATCCACGCTTCCTCTCATTCAAACTGTTTCTTTTTTTTTCAGCTCATGTTTCATTTTTTATTTAAAAAAAAACAGCTCCAATAACCGGAGCTAGAAAGGCCAAAAAAGCGTCTCAGAGCAGATTACTTTTCCTTGGTGCTTATGTTTCTTGAATTTGTGTGCTGCTTTGTGTAGGAGGACTATCATCTTTCTTTCATCAGCTGTGTTTACCAGTTTACTCTTGCTGTCTTTGTATTAAACATTCCTAAGAGATTGTCTGAGAGCTGAACAATGCTGTCAGATTTGCTAAAGGAGCAGGTTGTATGTGTTGTTGGAGCAGAAGGGCTTCTCATTGTTTCTGCTCATCTCGTCATAGTCTGCGGGTTTGTTTTTGGGTTTTGGGATTTTTTTCCTCAGTGCTGCTTTGTTTGGTTTTTACAGTCTTGCTATAATTACTGTAGGTTCACTCAGCTTCCATTTATGCAGATTTGACTTGTGTTTTGTTTTTCACCAAAGATATGCTCAAAATGTTCACTCTCTGTGGTTTATCTTCTAAGGGGCTACATGCTAGCTAGAAACAGACAGATGTTTTTGAACTTCATTTTCACATAAACAATTGAAACCTTTTTTCTCTTATTTAAAGTTTCAAAACAAACTTTGTTTAAATTAGAAAGTCCATCTATCTATTCCAAAATTGTATAGCATAACCCAGCAGCTATGTTAACTTCAGTTGTTAAAAAGATGCTGTTTATATCAAATATGACTTAAAAGTAATTTCACTTCCTCATTTAACGCCTTGTAATTGGGTCTCTGCCTCTTTAAGAATCTCCTGCTCTTTCTGAAGTGCTGCATTCAGGAAGTCATCACAAGATGACTCCTCTATTAACCCTTTAAAGTTTATACCAGCGTTGCTCTGAGCAGAAAGTCCTATAATGAGTTCAGCAGATGCAGTTTCATCAGGTATTTGCTAATTGCTGCTGGCTAGTCTGAAGGAGCTGAGTGAGGGAGATATGTGGAGGGCTGCTCTGTGAGGCTTTGGAAGTCAGGAAGCAGCAGTTTTTAAAGGATTTCTCAAACAGGCTCTAAATAATCAAGGCAACACTCCAGGTATGTTTGTGAGGTAAATAATATTAAAACATGATATTAAAATCAAAAAAGTTAATTTTATTTAATATTGCCCCTGTAATGCCAAAGTATCCAATATAGTTTCATCAGAAACATGTAACACTGAAAGTTTAATGAAACCTCAAGCCTTTGCTGGGTTTGAATGTGATGTTTTCTTTGGATTTGAGATTAATCTGCTACTAGTTGAACACGAGAAAATTAAAATGCGTTATTTAGTTATTTATTTTTTCACTCAGCCTCATACAATCCCAGCAAACATGTCGAAACCGACGGGTGGTGAAAAGCAGAGGAGCAGATGCATCAGACTACCATCCAGGCCTCTGCAGGGTGCATGGTGCTTGAAAATACAGGCATAATCAGGCATCGGGACTGGAGATCTGTAAACAAATTACGTGTATGCTAATTACGGTCATTTGGCATAAAAACGCCAGAAAGAGAATTCGATTTTGGCTCTGAGTCCAATAACTGTAATTTACTTAGGTTTACTTAGTGTTGGCGAGGCTCTGTGGTGATGGCCTCATGCTTGTGTCCATAGAGGCTTGGAGTACCTGATGCTGTAATAGCCCCTCTGAGCTGGAATGTCCTTAATGCACCAACTACATCTGTGGTGGTTATCGCTGCGTTTCCAGTAATTAAACCAATGAAACCAGAACGTCCGTCATCATGTTTGCCAGTCAGGTTTGTCTCCACAAAGTAAGGAACAAACTGATGTCGGCTCCAAAGTCTTCTGGTAAGGGATGAGGCGGGGTGCGGCTCTCCGCTGCAGGTCTGATTTATAACCTGCTGGCTGCAGCCTGACCGGATCTACTGCATCACTGTCCAGGTCTGAACTCCAACCACAACTTTCTGTTGAGGCCGAGATAAAGCCAGCAGGAGATAAAGGCCGCTCTGTATCTGAACTAAAGGGCAACAAAAAATCTGAATCTGTGGTTGTTATCACGCCTCTGTTGTGAGAACAGCAATTACTGATTGCAGAGTGTAACACAGATCTGGTGCCAACAGTCATTTCTAAATGAAATGGCACTTTATCTTTTTCTCTAATACCCTTATTTAGTTTAATATCAGCATTCTGGTCCCCCTGCGGATTATCTACTGTATTTATTTTCTGATTAAATTATTTCTTTGTGCATTTGGATGCAAATAAAATCCCTCGTTATGTTCTAATTGTTTCTGTACTTCTTCAATTTCATTCACCTTGATGAGAACAAAACCTCATTTCCATCCCAGATCATGATGCTGCTGCCACCATGTTTCATTGTGGGTATTCATACTTTGTTTTCCAGACAGTAACAGATTCTTTCCCAGGATATTGTGATTTTTTTTCTTTGGAACAAAATACTTCTGCCTTGGAAACCTACGGACCATTCCAGAAACATAAAAACTTTTGCTAAGCATCAGTTAGTTTGCACAAATACAGTGTGAAATGACGCTGTTACAGCTTCATTTTTATCTCTGTTGGATCATTTTCTATTCTTTTAGTGGTGTACAAATATTGTGAAGAAAGTTTTAAAAAAGTTTTAATATGCATAGTTTGATTTTGCTGTGAGAAAAAAGAAAATTGCATTTGAGAAAGCGGCGCAGGTGAGCGCCTCGGCAACTGAATGAGCATGTGGCGAAGCGATGAGACAAAAGCCAAAGTGAAATATTTCCCTAATCCTGTGAACGATGACTCATCGCATTATTCAGAGTGGCAACAGAAATTCAAACGGAGATGGATCTTGTATGACTGGCTCGTTTGAAAAAGGGGGGGACATGACACATGAATTGCTTAAGGCACACTTTCTGCATTACTTTCTGCATTACGAAACCAGTCTGGCAGAGCGTGGAAGAATTGTGAAATTCAATAATTCAGAGAGAAATTACTCCTATGAAAGGAAATATGAATAATTCAGGGTATTATGACTTAAATGAACTATCAGCTGCATTCAGAATGGCGAGGGGAATTATGATTAATTCCACGTCTGGATTAATAGTGTTTTAGTCGACGTTTCATCTCGTATCAGCATGTCTGGCCGTCCACTGATGAATTTAGCAACTTAAAGAATGAAGAGAAGAAACTCCAGCTGCCGGCTCAGTGCTGGTTCACCTGCTGGGTGGCGACTGATGAATAAAACAATCTGCCAACTCCTCAGTCCAGGAGATGGACCTTTGAGCTGGCTCAATGCAGCGGCACTCCTCCGTTAACCAACTGAGATGATGGAAGACGACGCGTTCATTCATCTGACATAATCACTTGGAAAGGCAGGCAGTCGACTCGTCCCCACCAGCAGCAGTGATCAGCTGCTGCATGCAGGTTGGAAATCCTTGCTGACACAGGCAGGAAATGCTGACATGACGACAAAATGAAATGAAACTGAGAGTCAAGGAAGTTGTGAAACTTTTGTTTTGCTGTTGTATGTTTACACATTAATTTCTGACTTTCCATTCATCAGCAGGTTTTCTGAAAAAGCTGTTTCATCATCTAAGCAGCCACTCAGATGTCGTTCAGTCTGGTTTCTGTGCTCACAATAGTTCTGAGACTGTCCTAGTCAAAGGGGTCGATGACATCGGCATCAATGCAGACTGGTAGGGCCACCGTACTGGTTCTTTAGCATCTCTAATGACGTGTCATCTTCAGTGTTAATTATGCATAATATATGCATAAACACTCACAAAATCAATTATATTTATCTTTACTATGACAAATGCATCAAGCACAAAGCTTAAATGCTGGAACAAATCTGCAATTACCAGCTGAGTAATCCAAATGCACTAAGATTAGATTTGTTTGTTTTTTTGTCTACATGTGTTTTATTGAAACATTGTAAAACATCCAGAGTAATAAAGAAGAACTGAAAGTTCAGGATAATAAAATATATATTTTTTTATCTTTCTTTGTTAGATGATGAGCAGCAAAGACAGATAGAGTTCAGATTGGTGTAACCATGAAACTCCCTGCTGTTTGCCATCCAGACGTTAACTTGGAAGTCACTGGTTGCATCCTGACGTTGAATCAGATCTGATCAGAGCGTTAGTGAAACTGATGCAATCCTTCTCTGAGACAGAGTTCATGCTAAATATATAAGCAGGCAGCTGTGTTTCATACTCGCTTGTAATCTTTTTTTTTCTTACTTCTATTTTTTTTGCCGCCTTCAGGCTCCACCTGTTAGCTCCGTGTTTAACGTCACGACGCTGTGAACTATGGGTAATGCCCTGTGGCTACAGTGTGCAGAAATGGGAAGTTTTGGAAAGTTTGCATGAAGGTGTCAAAATATCTAAAGGAAAGAACTCACTGTTGACAGGCTGACTGGAGATCCGGCCTAAAGCTCTGCAGGTTTAGCAGGAAACACTGAAATTGATTCCCTGACCATGTTAATATGGAAACTGGTACCTTTATTCTTAAAAAATGCAAATTGAGAGAGGAATCTGCATAGTCTGGACTCAGCAGCTTGGAAGTTACCTTTCGCATTGTACAAGTTTGGAAATGCAGTTTTGAAAATTTCATAAAAATTTCAAAACAAAATAAATTTTGTTATCATAAAATAACAAGATTCTGAAAGTTTCCCCAACAGATCAGAATTGGGATCATCTGCTGCAACTAAAAGAGAATTTGAAATCTCAAGACTGTTTGAATTTATCATCACAGTAAGCAGACATTTAGATTTTATGTAAGATTTGGAATATGTGAAAAAACAAACAGTTGACCTCTTAACATCGGGTAATAGGATTGATATAATGGAGTTAAGCATGATATCATGACAAAACAAGAATGAGATCTACTTGAAGAAAATAAGATGACATTGTCACCTGCACCTGAGAAGGCGAGGCGAGGGAGATATACGAAATCCGAGAGGACTTCCTTCTTATCTCACAATAAGGTGAATAACAAAATTCTTAGTGTGATGCAGCTTAATGTCTCACATGGGAGTGTGTGACTCGGACGATAAACTACACAACTTAGGAGCTTTTATTGCTTGGCGCACGCTGACAAAAAAGCCCACAAACCATGTGAAAATATCAACAAATCATATTCCATAGTTGGATTATTCAAAAAAAAAAGTGAAGTGCTTGGAAAAATCTGTAAATCCAAAATAGAAAATGCATAGGGAGACTGTAAATAATGACATTTTGCAGCTGTAACATGTATAATAACTATGACAATGTGCTGCTATCAGCTCATTATGATAATGTAAGGCGGTGGGACGAGGTTAACAGCTTCAGACTCATTTTCTTTTCATTTCCTTAGTGCCAAACTATGCGAAAGGCAAAGTTCAAACTTTTCACAAAAAGTGTGGAAAATCTCCAGCTTTGTTGAATTAATTTTACAGTGTTAAAAATGTCACTGGTAAAGAAGCAATAAATATTTCTTCATGTGTCAGTTCCTCTGGTTTGTTTAAAATATGCAGCAGAGTTTGGCTTTTCTTCCATTTGTTGATATTTTGGGGCTTGAGCAGAAAAGGGAGAAAAGGAAAAAACAAAACTCTGAGTGAGATTTTGTTTACCCTCTTGAAAAATCAATTGCCCTCCTGCTGGCAGACGGCGAGTTTGTCACGTCCAGAGCTCAACCAGTGATAAAGCACTTTCCCACTTTTCCAAATGGATCGGCTGCTCGCTTCCAAGGTCACTGCGGCTGCCATCTGTGACTGAGCGTATATGTTTGTGTGAATGCCAAAGGCGGCGGCGGGGGGGCGGGAGGGCTTGGCTTTGATTGCAAACAAATGTGCTGCTGTGGATGTTCGTCAAACACGGAGCTGATGCTTGTGCAGAATGAGTTTATAAATCATTAAAATCGCAGTGTGAGTGTGTCGATGCGACACAGGGACGGATTTTGCCGGTGAGAGATTGGAATGCAGTTGTAATCTCAGACGTTTCACGTTGTTTTCCCACAATGTTTGCCGTTTTCAGAAACCTGTGCTTTATGACACTGATGGGCTTCTATAATGAGGCCTCCTCCCCGTTCGTTCACATTTAGGTCAGTTTCCGCTAAGTGACCACTGAGCTCCATCTGACTCCTCTTGTCCCATTTTCGGGCCGTGCGGTTGGGATTTGACTGATTTAGTGCGACACAGTGGTTTTGAAACAGCTTCCCAGAGGCCAGGACTCCGCTCCAGTTTATCTGCATGTCTTACACTAAATATGCAGCGGCAAAGTGACACCAGGATATGAACTCGGTCACTGATCGTACCGGAGCTTTACAGTGGGATGAGCAGCTTCATAAGAAGCATTTTTTCGCCAGGTTTTTTAAAATGCATCCTTCAGAAGAGTGTTCGTTTTATTGGTACGGTGGATGGGAACAAGAAAATAATCAAACCGGATTTAGTTTATTTATTTCTAGAACTGCACCACTCGTGTTTCATTCATTATCATTTTTATGTTTGTACAGCTGGGAACGGCTAATAGCATCTGAAATGTGAGATGATACCTGAACTATGACCTTGAATCCCAGAGGAGTTTAAAAGGAGTGCTGCTTGGTTTGACCTGTTACAACAATTCATGTTCTTTTTTTGATACATAAAGTGCTTTTGAATACAATTGAATTATGTATGCAAGACAAATGGATCCAGTTTGTATTCATTCATATATTTAGTCAATTCATTAAGCAAAAAAACATATTCAGATTCAGTTACATGCATTCCAGCTTGATCCTCCTTATGAAACATTCAGTGAAAAAGTATTTGCCTCATTACAAATGTCTTGTCTTTTTGCTTTTCTCCCATATTGAATTTTTTTCAGATTTACCTGATGGCGATGCCACAGAGAGGCCCTGAATAAACACAAAATACAGTAAATAATTATTTACCAACCTGGCCCTATGTGGAAAATGTTGTCACCACTCCTTTAAAATCATGATTTTAACCTGATTAACCCTTTATTTTACCAAGCAGAGTTCAATTTCATTAACCACACAGAGGAATAATCACTATAGAATCTGGAAATCCCTGAACTAGAACCCATCTGACAACATGACGTAGGCAAAGACACTCCTATTTGCCTTACTTCAGGTATGAAATAATGAGTATCAGATCATAACAACACCACTGACCTAAAACAACACAGAGGCCCGTCTCACTCACAAAAATCCCTTAGACATATGTAGGAAAAAATGAGACTGTGGATTTTTTTGGGAGATTTGTGTGACATAAAACTAGCACAACATTTAAGAACAGTCAAACATAGTGGTGTTAGTGTGATGAAGGGGGGTTAATTTGTCAGAACTTGGACAACCAATCAATAGAACCATCTGCTGTGAACCAGAAATTGGCCATCAGTTCTGGATTTTTAGCACGAAGACAATGATCCAAAGCACGTCTGGAAAAGTGGCCTAGTCAATGTCTGGACTTAAATCGCACCTTGATGCTGCGGCATAACCAATTAAACCCAAACCTGATGAAATAACTGGGTTTAGCAGCACATCAAATGGACCCTGGCTGGTTTAGACAGAATGAAATTATTATTTGAAAATAGGTTTTTGTATCTATTCAGGTCATTTTTGTTCAAATTGATTTGAAACATTCGAAAGTGGAAAACCAGAAGCAGTCGTAAGAGAACCAATGGAAGTTTCAATGCACTGGTTACCAGAGGCAGCAAAAGAGTAATAAATCTGCTGAATGTGAGCTGTCTGGACATAGAAAGGGATCGTGACATTTCATACGTGACACATGTTGTCATAAAAGTGAGCTCAGTCTGTGTCCTCCATTCATGCCCTCTGTGAAGGTGACATTAGGCATTAAAATTCAGTTTGCAGACCACATTCTTCAAGCATTAAAACCTGAAAGCTGAATGCAATCTTTTCAGCCGAGCTCAACTACTATTAAATTTTCTTTATTCATAACAAATCGGCCCCGGAGGACGCAAAACAGCCATTGACAATGGCTAATTCATCAGGGTTAATTTGCTGTATTGAAGATAGAGATTGCCTGTGGTCGTGGTTTCTTTTCCCCTCTTTCTTTCATTCTTTCTTTCTTTCTTTCTTTCTTTCTTTCTTTCTTTCTTTCTTTCTTTCTTTCTTTCTTTCTTCTTGCTTTTTCTTCTTCAAATATATTCATCAGTTATGTATTGATACGTCCATACGACCAGAGTGGATTAAATACTGTATATTGTGGGGGAACATAAATACTGAACACATTGTTTTCTTCAATAAATCTATTTTTAATGAGACTGCTGTCATAAAATTTATGACAAATATCAATAACCCAGATGATCCATGCATATAAAAAACATTAAATATATTATCTACAAAAGTGCGCCTTCTGTTTCCCTTTGGTATCAATAAAGATTTCTTTGGAATTTGAAATGAATTGAAATATACTGATTAAATTAAACATTTATATGAAGATGTCAAAATATCTGAAGGGAAAATAGGCAGCTAGTTGTTTTTGGAAGGGTCTCAGTGTTTGCTCGTTTCAGGTTTTCTGAGATGTTTGTTGCCCCTGACCCCCGTGAATACAAGGCGTCCACTGCACCTAGAGGTCAGCTTCTTTATGAGGACACCATGTATATTTACAAAAAAAACAAAAATCCTGTTACAGTCAGTGTTCCAGGGCGTTAAGGGATTCAAATCTGCTGCATTTCTGGGTGACCTTAAGTCATTCTTCACGTCTTGTTTCTTTTTGTTTTTTTAGCTTTACCATCTCTCTGCTCCTGCTGATGGTGTTTTCTCCCACTGCTTACAACTCACCAAGTCATTTCTGCTCACACCGCAGCTCACCATAAATATGCGCTGCTCATGTGGAATGAGAGGCGACGGTTCCAGCTGTATCTCAGGCTCCCACATTTGCAGTAGTAGGCGTGACTCCCGATTGTTTCAGAACAGCAAGCTGAAAAATGAAAAATAAATAAATAAATTTTAAAAAATCTGCGCATGAGGAAAGAACTGGTGTCGCAGCAGGATTTGTTGTGCATTCTCATGCACAAAAACAGTTTTTTTCTCTGTGGGGGAGATAAATGTTTGGGAAGCGTTTTAGAACTTCACATCAGATTATTATGTCTTTCTCTTAAATTACCTTACGTACTTCCAGGCGTGAAACTTATTTAGAACAAAATATTATTTCTTTTGTCTAAAAACGTAACCGAGCCAGCTGGGAGGAGAGGTGAAAGCCAACAGTCCACTCAGAGTTAGACGTTTTGATTGAGTTTTAAAACCAATTTTATGTTGCTCCAGCTTGTTGATTTTGGTACCATGGGTGAGCTTGGAAACACTTTTGAAAATTATTGACAATAACGTCTATGCCAATATTGATTTATCTAAGCTCATAAGTATGTATTAGTTTTAGTAAACTGTAAGTCAAATAAAATGTCAAAAACATTTTTTTTCTGCAAAACAAAATGCAGCAGAAGGTTATCTCACTGTAAAAACAAATAACGATACATAGACTTTTTGAACAAAAATGTCTGAAAGTCTTTTATTTATTTGATACATAATTCATCCTATTTTATGTAAAATAATACAATTTATTGACTGTTAGAATTCTTTTTTTTTTCTAGAAGACTATTTTCTAATTTTTAATATATGAACACAGTGGAGAAAATAAGTATTTTATATAAAATAGAACTTTAGTATTTGGTCCAGAATCTCAATGGGTCAGGACAGGAGAAATGTAGACAATTTCTAGCAACAGGTGGGAGAGGGGATAGACCAGCACAAACATTGGTCACTCTGGAGTCATAAGATATTCAGAATGAGGAACGTTGCGGTTCTTAAATCAAATCCGTTTTTAACTCTCAGTTGCTAGATACCAGGTCACAAATATATACACATATATATACATATGCCTACGTATTCTGTTACAGCCAATGAATCCCATGAGTTCTGCTGCTCTCACACAGACCTTCATCTTAATTTGAAACAATACTGCTGACACACCAGTTGGCCTGAAACAGAATAATCTTAAAATAAACTGACAGTTTCCATGTTTTTCTCCTCTCTCTCTCTTTCCCACATGTCTGCTGCTGTTCTCCAAAACCATCTTTGCATTGGATCCTCTCTCAATTTCACCTAAAGGTAAGAATCGTCCTGCAGTGTTTGGTTCTGTTCCACAGGATGTCTGTGAGGTTTATAGGGGATCATTTTAAATGATAATAGTGCTTCTATAAATTATGAATTTGTTTGTACTCCTTAATTCAAACCACTGTGGTTTTGATGTAAGAGTAGATACTACATAGATATTTACTAGACTCTTCATAAGTTATGACTCCTCTTTATCTTGCCGCCAGAACCACATTAATTCTGTGTAGCATAGATTTATTTATTTATTTTTAAACAATCCTCTGATATTTTAATCTTTTCTTTAATAAGCATTAGCATAACACAGTTGCTGAGGTTTTTGTCGGCTGCCCATTTGTGATGGGATCCAATTCCATGGCCTCTGTTGGATTAGATTCTGGTGTTTCTGGATTTTATATAAAAAAAAGTGAACTTATTGTCATATTTAAAGAACCAGTTTGTGAGCACTTGAGCTAATCTAACAATGTTGCTGGAAGTAGGTATCAGAAGATGGGTGCGATGGGTGCAGCGGTCATAAAGGGACGGACATGATCAGCGATGTTCAACTGGATCAATTCCTTCTAGGTTGCATATTCCAAATTCTGACCTTACCAAATTCTGATTGTCGCAACAGAAATCGAGACTCATTGGACAAGACGACAGTTTAGCAATCTGCCATTGTCCCATGTTGGTCTGGCTGTGTGGATTTTACCCTCCGTGTTTTTGTCTGAACTGAATGGTGTGGCCGTCAGCTAAGACCACACCTTCATAGCTGGTTTTCATACCTTGAAACATAAAAATATGCTTCAAAGTTTTCATGTATTCTGCATTCAGAGATATTAGTCTATGATTCATCTTCTGTATTTAGGGATGGGATTATGTCTTACTGAAGGGAACTAAATGTTGTCAGACTGTTCCTTTGACACATACTTTCAAAAGTTTTTATCATTATTAAATTTCAAGATGACAGCCTTTAAACATGTCATATCTGTCTATCAAAGAAGAATCACAAAACCTGTCCTATACCCTCCCCTTGTGCCTGTTCTCCACCTCATTTAACTTTGGTTTTCAAGCGCTCATGGCATATATAGATATGAGTAAAACAAATATTAACTTGAAACGACAAAACCAAGGATGAAGGATCGATATGTATATGTATTTGCAAACGAGTTTGAATGAGATCAAACGTGTGGCCATTTTTGAAACCCGCCAAAGTTGCGTTTGGGTTTTTTAAACTCCAAAAACCCCAAAGATTCTTTTGTCAGAACCGATTACCCCGACGACCCTTTTAGCAGGGAAATTAAAGCGTTTGTAAGCCTTTTGACTTTAGCTGCGTGTTTTTGAAGATCACAGCTTTCTTAATGAGGGCGCCATCCAATTAAAAGAAATCACAGAACACGTTATACGATGAGCCACATCAGATCCCGAGAACGTGCTCAACCTCTAAACCATGAAAGTCTGAATCCCCCCAGGAAAGCATCCAGGGTTCAGCCTGGCACAGAGCTCCACATCTGTCACGGATCACAGAGCCGGACATAAAAAAAAAAACATCCCTTCTCTCTTTGTTTCTGTCTTTGAATGGAACCGAATATTAAACGAAGACGTTCCATAGAAATAAGGGATCAAACTGAAACGCTTAAACACGTCTAGCCCTTGCTGTGTCAAGATAAGAGGCTGTCTGCATCCTTCACACTGACCAAGCACGTCTCCAACATGGCTGTATAATTTGCAGTGCCGCGGCGACAGGAAGTCATAAACAAAATAAGTGAAACACTTGACTCGCCCTGCCAAGTTCAGCAGCCTCCTCCCGACTCCAAGCAAACAACACGCTGTAACCACACAGAATCCGTGGCCGTTGTTTATTCTCGTTTAAAATGTCTTTCCGCCTCCGCTGGATCAGACACTATTATTAAACAAAGGAAATTCAATTAGACAGTTGCAAGGGGAAAAAAGGAAAAAGAAAGAGTAGAAACACAAACAGGAGGGAGAGAATACGGCTTTTCTCTTTGCTTTATCTCCCAGGAGCCTGGCATTGCAGCCCTGGGTCTAATCTCCTCTTTGTTTCAGCTGGCAACGTTTTCCCTCGTGTCCGTCTCTCTTTTGTGCTCCAGCCGTTTATCTCAAATTCAGGGAAATGTACATAAAACATACAGGCTCTTTAAAGAGGAGCAGAGGAGGGCACTGGTAATGGGGATAAAAACCCTTGGCCCAACAATAAATATCAGAACCTTTCTTGACTCAGCTTTGTATTGATTTTTTTTTTAGGTGCCGGTGTTGTGATAGCTATTACAATGCTGGCACCGGCCGCTGCATTGGTCCTTTCAACATTAATAAAAATGCCACCGGTGTCAGCTTTTAGCTTATGATATCAGTAAACGCAGCTGCCTGCAGTCGTTCCTTACATCTGTGAGAGCCGAACCTCACCAAGGTCAGAGTCAGAGGGATTTAAAGCTGCGCTGCTTGTTGAGGAAAAAAAGTCAACCTTAGCAATAGAAAGGTTTTATATATTTCAGTACATTAGAATAACCAAAGATACACAGTATGCTTTTATCTGTCATTCTCCTGATGATGTTCACCAGTTGGTGTTTGATATTTGTCTGTTGAAACTGAGGATGCATTGATTGCAATTTTCTGGTTCAGCGTATATCTTTGTGAAATCTGACCTGCATATTCTAATTTTGAACAATACCGTCTTTTATCTTTTTTTTTGGCCTGAAAAGTCTCTAAATGTAGCAACAAACTTGTAGCCAACTGACTATTGTTAGCTGCGTACTTGCAGGCCTGACCTGGTGGGCCAGTTTGTCGGTCAGTCCTCTCAAAGCAGCGCAAAAACACATAGTGGCTGATTTTCATAGGAAGATAAGAACAAAATGGTGGAAAAGATCAGTTTCTGATCCAATCGCCAATCTTCCAAAAACCAAAGTACTCTGGGTCAATTTACAGGTGCATCTCTATTTGAAACCACAATAAACCAACAAATTCCAGCTGCAAAAAATGACCTGAAGTGAGTCTTCTACTACCGTGATCTTAATGTAACACAATATTTACTTTAAATTTAAAGTATGATAACCAGTTTATCCTTGTGGGTTTTCCAGTCGTCATTGGGAAGGAGGAGTGGAACACACTGGACAGGTCTGCAGTTCATCACAGGGAAACACAGACACACTAAGGACAGACAGCCATGAACACACACTCAGTTTTAGAGAGACTGATTAATCAGCCAGCCAACCAGCCAACAGAACCCATGTTTAGTTTATGATAACATCATTAAATAAACTGCAAATCAGAGACCACGCAGTGCACAAACACAAAATCTTACTAAGTACCTTTCTCGTGCAAATATCTTATAAGATATCTATATATATAAGATATAACATAGAAAAATGTCAGTGATTACACTATAGTGTAATCACTACACTATAGTGTAGTACACTACACTACACTACACTCTAGTGTAGTACACTACACTATAGTGTATTTGAAATCACTGACATTTTTCTATGTTATAAGTGAAATAATCTGCCAATGAAACAAGTACTTTTTTATCCATACCAATGAATTATTGACTTAACAATGCTCCTATATTGCGCTGAAAAGTTACGTATAAATTAGTTTTGTCTTATTTTAAGCGAACTGTGACATTTGGACTAGAAATTAGACCAAAAGTACTTTGTAAGATTTTGGTGTGGGACCTTTGATCCAAAAACACCTAGTGCCAGTAATATCTACACTGATTCAAATGGCTATTACTACATGCTACATCCATGTTTTGTATTCACAAAGGTTGTTATAATTTTAACTACATGCAACTTAAGATGTCACATTCACACCGATTTATAAAACAAACACAGTGGGGCAATGCGCCATCCATCAGGCCGTTCTAGTTTGACATCAGAGCCTGAAGATGCATTAACTGCAACCACTTTTTATTTCACGGACAAAAGACCTAAAAAAAAGGTAGGAATAGAATCTGCTAATTACAGTGGAGGATGTTTTCATTTTAAAGTGTAGCTAAAACTGTTTGATGTATTTGGCTGCTAATGGCAGACATTTTTTTGTTGTAGCATCTTCTTGAATAAGAAGAAATTAAAGAGCATAACTTTTCAAAACAACCAATTTATATCGAAAAAACTTGCTTTTCAAAATTATTTTGTTTTCTGTGTGTGTTTATGCTGAGATATCTCCTGAAGGTTTGTGGTTTTTAAAGTCGGATGTCAGTTAAGCCTTTCAGCAAGACTCAAAACTGAACTGCTTCTGGCGTGTTAGCATTAGCCTTGAGTTATGTTGACTTAGCTGTTCAGAGAAATCAACTCACTGTCATGATGAGGTTAGAAGTCAACATTTTCCAAAATAACTACATACAGTATATATAGTAGCAGCAAGTTGTCTTCTCTACGGCGCTAAAGCTGATGAACAAAAAAGTTTTAAAGTCTATACTTTTTGGTTAGGATTATTTTCAGTTTCAATTATAAAAAGACATCCATCCATCCATCCATCCATTTTCTTGCACCCTTTGTCCCTTAGGGGGGTCGGGAGGGTTGCTGGTGCCTATCTCCAGCTGACGTTCCGGGCGGGAGGCGGGGTACGCCCTGGACAGGTCGCCAGTCTGTCGCAGGGCAACACAGAGACATACAGGACAAACAACCATGCACACCTAGGGACAATTT
>CAEGAF010046387.1:0-12837 GCA_903067075.1 Micropoecilia bifurca
TCAAACAAACCATTCTTTTTACCGACCCTTTGGCCACCATTTAATTAATAAAAATTTTTTTTTTTTAAATTAATTTATTTAAAAAAAAACAAAAAAATTATAAAAAAAAAAAAAAAAAAAAAAAAAAAAGGATAGAAAATGCTCCAATGTTAAAAAAAAATCAATAAGAAGTCATTTATTTTCCACTAGGTTTTTTTTTTGTTTTTGTTGCTTTTTTTGTCCCCAGTACATTAAATCCTCTTTTCCTTTGCGTTCGCCTTATTATTAAAAAAACAGCACATGTAACCTCAGGCTGAGGTATTTGCCTTTTCATCTCCGTGCTGTGGCCTCATGCGAGCAAAAACATCCTCACCAAGTGCGCCTTTACGTTCCAGGACCAAAGGTGTTGGAATGTGTTGAGTGAGGAACATCCAGCTGCATTCTCATTATGACACCTAGTCCTGAAAATTCGCGCTTCATTCCTGTGGTTTACGAGGCAGCAAAGACACTCGCACTGCTGCTCGAAGCGCAACATTCGAGTTGATCTTGGAGAGGAATAACAGCGTTTTGAAAGGTGTTATTCGTGCAAGATTGTGACCGTGTTGTGTCCTCGGATGACTGAGGTTGCGTAAATAAAAAAAAAAAAGCTATAAAATATTAGAGGTAATCTTTTCAAAAGATTAACTCTAATCAGAACCAGTTGGTGATTTACCAACTGGTTCTGTGTTTCCACTCTAGTGAAACAATCACAGCTTTGGTCTTTCTTTTCAGAAACTAATAATATTCTTTTAAAAAGACCAAGAAAAGTTATCTACATTTCTAAAAACATTCACAAGCGATGCTTATAATCAATGCGATGCTGCCAGTACTAGCATGCAAAATTATAATAAGAAAAAGAAGTTATTTTTAGCTGGCATTTAAAACATTTACAAGAGTGCGCTTAAAACTCGAACGCAGTTTCCATTCCTTTATTATGCACGTCTGTTATTTATTGAAGGCCATTGCAGCGACTTCACAAACTTAACAGGGCGATGCAGCCTTTGCCAAAAGGTGTAACTTTACTGCAGTTTGCCGTTTTGTCAGGGAAATGTGAACCCAGGCTCTGCAGACGTGCAGAAATCCGAGCAGATTTATCCGTCGCTGCACTCTTTGATACATGTGTATTCGAATAATGTCTGGATCAAAATATTCACATGTAATACTACACTCACCTCAGAAGCTGCAGACGGTGGTCTAATCTCTTTAAAAGTTTCACTTCTGCACAAGCTGTTTAAAATGTTTACCAGGAAGGAAACACTGCATGGTGTTTTAAATTATTTTTAAAGCAGTAACATTGAAAAGGCATCATTTTAAAAGTAAGGAAATGCAATCTTTGGTAATTTCCTGCCATTTATCCTCTTCAGTCTCTTTCTTAGCACCTGTAGCTGCCTGTATCAGGTTGACATGAATCATTGCCACCTTGCTCAGAAATAACAGAGCCATGAATGAGTCAATCCTGGTAACAATAAAATCATAATGGACATGAATGCTGAGATCATTTTAGGCTTTTAATGGTTTATTTGAAGGGTTTTTTTTTCAGGTTGGGATGATTGTACAACATAAGAGTGGATTTGAACCCACTCAAACAAAAACACAAGGCCAAAATTACATATTCAGGCCCAAGTGTTTATATAAAATCAATTCAATACTTTTGTATTTAGTGCTTAAAAAATTTAGAATATCTTAATTTGACATTTGCAAGGCCAATTATCTTGTTTTATTTATAATAATTACTATGCAATTTCTAGATATAAAGAAGGGTCAAGTACTAGAAACCCTGCAAAGATCCAACAAACATAAATAGGGAAAGTCTTCTGAGCCCTTTTGTAACCAACTGCAAAGTCCAAGGTCATAAATTCAAATTAATTATTCGGATTTAACGTCACAATGCCAGGATGCAAGAAGCACGAATCAAAGTGAGGTTGAGGTTTAACTTTTTAAAATTAACTAAATTTAGTGATTGCAATCTGATTCCACCATGAACAAAGGAAAAGACCAGACAATAATCAAGTCATCAAATCCAAAACTTGCATCAAGAGCAATTTTGTGCGTGTGTGTAAACGTCTGAGAGCAACGGTGCAACTCACACTACTTGCATCACCAATCGCAAGAAGACTGTTGCCAGAAAATACGTGCCTGATGCTGCAGCTGATGACTCTTCCTCACAGGAGTTCTTATTCTTTTCATCTTCACTCCGTCATCCTGGTGCCCGATCCTCCTCCCACTCCAGATATTTAATCTGTTCTCACCGTTTTCTTCATTCCTTTCTCCAAAGATTTCTCATTTACCCAATTTCAAGTTTCCTTCTCTTTTTCCATACCCATCACTCGAAGCTTTCCAATTTTCAGGCCAGCTGGCGTAGAAAAATACACAAAACTCAATCGGTTCTTGTTTATTTTATTTCATTCAGTCTTGCATACTCTACCCCCTCTGCTGAACCGATAGGTGGTCTCAGGCAGGCAGGCGAGGATCAGAGTGATCTCTGAACTTCACCCCTCCTCCATCAGTCTGAAATCTTTGAAATCTACCTCTTGGTGCATGAGTCACAGGAACAATTATACCGCCGTAGACTAAAAGTACAAGACTCCAATCCACTGGGTTTTTTTCCCTCACCTATCCGATTCCCACAAATCGACGGTAGCCTTGGAAACTAACACAAACAGAGGAATCATTTAAATCTCCAAAGATCATTTCAAGGATTCTTTTCATCTCCGATCACCTGAATCTTCCCTTTTATCCCCATCCAATCTAATGAGGCCCATTAAGATAAGCTACTGGGTGAACTTCCTCCTCCATCATCAGTAGAGTTTGCTTAAAAGCTTAAGCAATCTGTCAGCTATTCTCAAGCTATGTTTCCATCCATCCAAAGATTTCCTTGGTGACAGAAACTAAATTTGATCAGATCAAATGCCGAGGGACGTTCAAGACCCAACTACCTTAATCTAATCATCAATCACAAACACTAACACATGCTGCGCTTGGAGCAACTGCACCTTTAGAAAGCCAGCCAGCACCAGATGATATCCCAACTCTCAAAGATCTCCAGTTGCCATGCCCACCCAGAGCGGGAATGTGATTGGTTGTAGGGCGGGTGGGCGTGTAAGTATGTAACTTTACTCTCAGCTTTCTGCCACACGTCAACAGTTGCTCTGTCATCTTCGACAGAAACACACTAACGGGGATTATAGGAGGAGAGTGTGGAAAACTGCTCCTGCATGCACTTAAGACAACCCACCACAAATGTTCACGACTTAGGTTACACAAAGTGTCATTAGGTCAAATTGTGCTTTATAAAGTTCTCTGCAAAATTGTTGCATCAGCCCTTAATTCCATCAGACGTTGTGTATCAAGACGGAATTGGTAGAACTATTTAATTCCAGAAATTTAAACGTCACTTTCCCAAATGAACCAGAAGCCTTACTACTGATGGTTAGTTTACCAGAACCTAAAAATTACTTTCCAGAACGTATGTGGTACTTTAAGGACTTTAGAAGCAACTTTTCTAAAAATTACTGAATCCTTATCATAACTTTCTGGTAAAGTACCCAGTCAACTGCTAAACGTCACTCCAGAAGACCTCATGGGTCCTAAGTACTAAAGTAAGTTCCACAAAAAAATAAAATAAAAATCCTTCCAGGAAATTTATTGGTTAAATGGGTAAAGGGTAAATTCCAAAAATTAAATGGTAAGTTCAAAGATCCAGAGAATCTTCTTAAATTCAAGAAGATTGCCTGGTAACTTCTGCCAAGAGAATTTCATCAAAGTGTCTTCAGTTCTTGGAAAGTAACCAGTAACATCCTTCAACATTCCAGGAAAGCAAGACATAAACACAAGAAAGTAATCTAAAAAAAATCTGATGTGACCCTCTTGGAATATGAAACAGAGATAAGTATGATTAATTATTAGCCTCTGGCAATAAATACTACAACAGAGTTCTCAAACCCTAGTCCTACTGTCAAGCAGATTTTAGACGCATCCAGGACAGATGGTCACATGACTGAGCAACTTCTTCAAGATGCCACCAAGTTTGGCAAAGACCAAATAACAACCTTAAAATTCACAAACTTGGATAAGATAAGAACTAGGACACTCGTCACATTTCAGCAACACTATCAATCCTCTATACTTCTGATAACTGTGCATCTAGAAGCCTGGATCACCGAACTCAAAAACAGTGGAGACACTCTCCTTTGTTAGTCAATGATCTTCCAGCAGGTGATGCAGGTGAGGAACAGAAACCTGGGATTTTTAAGGGGTGATCTAAGGGAGATGGATTTGCCAAGACTACAGGCTAGAGTCTATGCAGGTCTGGAGAAACTTCTGCTGGACAGCTGGGCTTAATATGGTCCTCCACAGTATGATGAACCGAGTCCAAGGGCTCATCCAGCATTCTAAAACTCCAGAGTACCGAACGTTTGAAGAGACTATTTGTCTGAGGTACATCATAGTTTCCATTTATCTTCAAGTGCAGCGTTCACATTTCTGTTTTTAGCACATTTTTATTTATCTGTGTTATAATTTCTATGTTTATGAATGTAGCTATGAATAAATAGGTATGTGGCATGTAATTGACAGTTGTTTGCAGCTGTCAGATTTATGAACAGCTAAATGTTTGTACGATGAAATTCATGAGGAAATGCACCTTAGTATACACAACCTTTTTATTCATAGTGCCCATTACATCTTCTCACTGTTCTAAAGTTATCCAAAAAAGTTCACAAATGTTTCTATCAAAAGCTATATTTTTAAAACCTGATCTGTTTTCTGACAGATATTGGTGTTAAACTAGCTTTTTTTTGTCAAAGAATCTTTGATACAGGAAAAAAAAAACGTTTCTGTTGCAAAAGGGTCATCTTCAAACCCAGAAAACCTTCAAAATTAAAACTAAATGTAATTTTTAGACTCCTTTAAAAATTAAAAATATGCACACTCCAAAACTATGTAAAGATGTATTGTATGCAGTACTGCTAAGGATCACCAGGTCTCCATATTTTCACAAGTAACTGACGCACACAGAAGGAAAATGAGATTTGTGTGACAGAAAAGCTCAGTCAGGGCTCGACATTTGTTTTCTGCCAAACAAACCATCGTCTCCTGGACGCGGGGCATCAGGCAAAGCTCATCTGAGCCCCTGGGATTCAGGAAGACTCGAGGAGGATCTTGTGATGGAGATGACAGCAATACAAGCACATGCTCTCCACACACACACACACACACACACACACACACACACACACACACACACACACACACACACACACACACACACAATCGCCAACTCAAAATTTATTAAACAAAAAAACAGAGCAATCTTCTGGCTGCTTCTGGTTCTAATTAATCTGCTGTGAAGTAGATTGAAACTGCATGTGTTTATTAAGAAATGACATTGGCTAAATCTGTGGCATAGCCGAAAAGCTTTGTTTAAAATCCTGTATGTTTGTCTTCCTTGGCATAGCAACAAGCGGTTCCACGTGAGTCCATGTCAGTGTTTTCCTTCTCCTGCTCAATCCACATGTCATATGATTGGTAAACATTGTTTTTCTACATCTTGGACTGCTGATGTACACCGCCGCTAAAAACTCAAGATTTGCTTTCTGACTCTCTCTCATTTTGCAGCTAATAAATACAAGGAAAAAACAAAAACAGCATGCACTGTCATGTTAGCTTTCCATTCTTCAGGCCTGACTTTCTTTTGACACAAACACTCACTGCAAAAGTTTGCATCAGAACACTCGGATGAAGCAAGACCGTCGTACGGAAAAGTGCCTGCCGTCCTGCCCCGTGTTTAACACATGCTGTTCCAGTTTACTTGCATGCTGCAAAAGAACAAGAGTGACAGTTGGCTGGATGCGGCCCAGCTGCTTGTCTTCGCCAAGGGTTTTAAAAATGTCAAGCAGGCATATTTTGTTGAATAATTACCAACAGAGTCATCAGGAACTCTACCCCATCTATACTTAGCGCTCAATTGTTTGGCAACCTTTCAAACTGCAGTTTGCAATCTTAGTTGTGCTTTGCACCTTATGATCCAGTCACAGTTTTAAAGCCACATTATGATCAACTACTCATAGACTCTATGAAGAGTTAGACAAAACAGAGAAACAGATGCAATGAAAATGCTGATAAAAATCGAAACGCAAGTAGACAAACATTTAAATCGACTCTAAAAATACATATATTTCAGCCTTTTTGCAAAAATATCCCAGTTTCTCAAACTTTTTCCACACGTCGTCACATGGCAATCGCAAACTTTAACGTCTTTTATTAAGGTTTTTCTGATGAACTGAAATAAAGCAGCTTGTGATCATGAAGTGGAAGCATTTACATGCCCTGAGTCGACACTATGTAGAATCCTCTTTCACTCAAATAGCAACAGCTGGGGTTTTTCTCAACCGCTGTTTTTCTCAATCCTTGGATGGAGCTGAATTAAAGGCTGATTTTGCCACACAGACAACTTCCTTTAGATTTGGTTTCAAAAGATACTAATCTGAAAATACTATATGCACTAATAACAAAAATGAAGTCTGACTGGCTAATGCATTTGAGATGCATTTCCCATTCGTCCAAAATTAGATTGGATTAGATTTGATCTCACTTCCAGCAAACTAGACTGATTTGTATGAGTTTACAAAAAAGCTTGATCACTTTTATCTCAGTTTGAATCTTACTAGCGAGGTTTTTATATAATTTGTCTTGTTTTCATCTGGGGGGGAAAAAATGTAGCTGATGGAACCCATGAAAACAAAAATTTCAACGACATTAACTCTTCTGCAGCTTCCCTAACAGGTTTTCCTTTACGTCTTAGCTTCCTGAATCCCTCCTATAGAACAAGATCAGTGTACCAAAATAAAAACATTGCTCGCAAGGCCATAGAGGGAAAATCTAGCGCCTGACGGAAGAGATTCAGCAACAGTGATAGTTTGAGTCAAACCTTACCTGCAGCTCACACCATGCCACTTCCACTGTCGTCTCCGTATCCAGTCCCTTGTACACGGTCTTGAAAGACCCTCTCCCAATCTCTATGTCGAACTTTAGGAAGCGTCCGTCTGGCGAAGTCCCTACGGCCTTGGTCTCTGCCTCCTCTATGTCCTCTTGCACTCGTTTCTCGGCCTCCCTCTGCTCCGCTCTCGCTTTCGCTTGACCCCTCTCCTCCTCCGTCTCCTGGTCCTTCTCCTCGATCGGGCTGCTGATGCTCCCCTCGACTGCGGGTTTATCGACTTTTTCGTCCTTTGACAAACATTGTGCTTCCTCAATCCCTCTGGCACACAACTTGACAACAGGCTGTTTGCCTGCCGCTCTATCCGTAACATCCAATACTGTCGGGGTTGGCTCTTTCGTTGGACCCTCTGCACCATAATCAGCACTACTAGTTGTGGGAACAGCTACAGTGATGACATTTAGATCTCCCTCAGCATGGTGTGTGTGCCCCTGTGAGACCAGCCCACCATGGTCAGAGTAAGGCTGAAGGCCGGTACTTTGCAGGTAGGATCCTCTTGCGTTCTCCTCGCCCTCAGATTCTTGTTCCTCAGGCCTGCAAATCTGCGGGGAGTAGAAGAGGGTAGTCCCTTCGCAGTCAGGAGGGGAGGTGAGAAGCACGGTCGCTTTGCTGGGCAGGTCCAAGGCTGTGGCATTGGAGTCGCAAATAACACTGCGGCGGAAGAAGCGGTGCTCGGCTGTTTTGGAGTCTCTCTCCATGGTGTGGCGCCGACGACGCACCTCAGGCTGCTCACCGATCTTCTCCACGACGTGCGAGTCTGAACTGGCAGAGCCGTTCACATTCTTGTGGGGGGTTTGAGGTGACGGGCAGGGGGAGTTGGAGGATGCCGGGGGATGAGGGGCGAGGAATTTTACTGCTTTGTTGCTACTTTCAGACATTCTTCTTCAGGGCTCAGACCACAAAGGAAAGAAAACGGAAATATAAATAAGGACTTGTGTAAAAAAAAAAAAAAAAGGAAAAAGAGTGAGGAAATAGACAAAACTATCTGTGTAAACTTCGGAACTCAACTAGAGATGCTCTCAGAAAAACGCGAAGGCAACTAGTCATGTCAGGAAAGTGGACACAGCAGCCCCTGTTCGGTGTGAGAGTTTGTAAGGACTTATCGGATCTGTTTCCTCTTTGCAGCGTCAGCCGTTTTAACAAGACAACCTACAGTTCCTATAAGGCCCTTCCTTACAGGGCTGAGGGTCGCTCCAGGTAAGAAGAGGGGGCTTAAAGACTGCGGAGGTGAGGGACGACAGGCAGTCCGTCAGGGAGCGTGGCCAGCGCTGCAACGAGGTGTGAACGGTCAAATCAAGTCCAGAACCCATCCTGCTGCCGACATCCAGACACAGCCGATGGCAACATAGAAGGACTGGAGACCAATCAGACGCCGACAGCCACAGACGAATCTCTTTAAAGCTGGAACGGCAGGTTGTGACGAGGCCCTCTCCCAGCTGACCCGCCTGGAGCGGCCTGGCCCGGCCCGGCCCGGCTTGGTGTTCTTGAGGCTTTGTCACTAAAAGACAAGAAAATAATGATAATTTATACATATTAAATGTTATTTGATTAATCTGTCTCTGAAACTTGAACTTTTTGAATATTTGCATTTTTTCCAGACTTAATATTTGGTGTTCAGATATTAATCTTCTAATCTAAATAACTAATTATCAAGTGATAATTTTCAAATTTCCAGTCAATTTTAAGCCTCTTAACTCAAAAACACGACAGGCCGCTGGATGACTTGACTGCCCAACCACCGGGCTGAGGAAGTTTCCTGGGGGAAACCTTGCAGGTTAAGGACAATTTTAACCTCAGTCAAAATGATGCATTTTTATGAGCTTCTGAGTCCATAAAAATATTTCTTCCAAAGACTTTTGTTCATAAACAGAGCCCATTCTTGCACAAAGCAGTACATTCGTTTCACAGAAAGACTTGAAATCCATAAAACCCATTAATCAGGAAATTTGAGATGTTTGACAGTGCTGTCCACCGCGCAATGAGACGATGTGCATCCCGAGCGCCTCTGTGCTGTTAGTGCATTAGAGCGATGTAGCCTAACTGCTCCACGTTCTAAATTTAGCCCAAAGACACAGCAGCAGCCCGACTGACCTCAAGGTTAGGCCAGCCTGTAGCAATTCGGCAGCTTAACATGAGAGAGGTGGGGTGGAGGAGGGTGGGCCACTCGAAGTGACACGGAGAGAACGACTGCACGGACCACTAAATGCATGAGTGAGGACAGGACAGCGCGCTCGATATATATTACTCAGCCTACAGGATTACAGGGCAGCGCGAGGCGTAAGGGAATATGCTTACTGGGTTTGGCAGCAGCCTCACAAAACAGCCTGCAGATAA
This sequence comes from Micropoecilia bifurca, assembly GCA_903067075.1. NCBI lineage: Eukaryota > Metazoa > Chordata > Actinopteri > Cyprinodontiformes > Poeciliidae > Micropoecilia > Micropoecilia bifurca. The sequence goes on from CAEGAF010046387.1 coordinate 9,347, forward strand.
ACTTGTGCTCTTATCATCACTGGCACAGAGAAGCAGCAGCTGCTTTGGTTTGCAATGATGAACATATTTTCAATCACTCATCTGTGGGCTTTTTTTTTTTTTGCTTTATTATGCAATTTATGTCATAAGGAACGTTTAAAAAACAAAAAAAAAAAGCCTCGAGTATGTCATGTTTGAGGTCCCTAGTAGGTGTGTGCTTAAGACCAGCAGGTACAATCAGCCGGCTTGTTTGTGCAGCCATGTGTGCTGTGCAGTTACACGTGTAATGAAACAGGTTTTAAAATGAGCATGGCATAATACCGCAGATTGAGCAGGCCGCCGTTGAGGTTAAGAGAGGAAATGTATTCAACCAGATGTCTCAAGTCCCAGGTGCTGCACTGTCTGCTCACTGTGAGCGGCTCCAACAATCAGGAGGTGAGGTAATCCCTCAGAAGGAGATGACACAGACTGAATAGAGGGACAACTCAAGGAGGAGAGCGCTGAAGTGCATTACTTTCCTCTAAATCCCACAAAAAAAACCAAAAAAACAACCACAGCGGTTTAGCACCCTCTCGGTGGATAGTTGCTCTCCTGGTGCCTGAATCGTCTGAGCGTCGCAGCAGAGCAGCTTCTGTGATCGGTATGAAGCCCGAATCATTAAATATTCACAACCAAAAACATATGACATCAGATGACCACAAAGGCGTGCAGCAACAAAGCCTTGGTTGTCTTCATTTGAGCATGTTTTAGAGCTACAAGACATGGGGCTGTTTACCTGGATCAACATATGTTAAGGTTTTAAAAAGTTTCAGTTTCAAAATCTGTCTAATTTTCTTTCTTACTTTGGTTTTAAGCCCTTGAATCGGATTGCCAGAGCAGGTGGTGAAAATGTCAACATGAGGAAACAGTCTATGGTTGTTTCGTTAACAAGCTGAAAATGGAAGGATTTTTTTTAGTTTTGGTGAATTTGATAAATGCAGATTTTCAGAATCTGACCTGCTAATGACGGCAAAGTTAGTCAAAACCAAGTAACTGAGAGCTCTAAACACTTTCTGTCAATAAACATAATAATTTAATGATTCACATCTACAATCTCTATTAAAGTACAGCATAAAAACAAACAATATAACAAATGGTATGCCATGCCTTAAAAGAAAAACAGAAAAATAAAACGTAATAGAGCAGGAGATGCTGGATCAGCCCTTTAAATACCTTTAGATCAGCCGTGCTGATATGCTCCAAGGTCATTTCTAATAAAATGCATCTTAGAAGTAAATACCTGTGGAACATAATAAAAGTCCAGACATTTCATAGTGATGAAAGCTGCGGCTTATTGAGAAGAGATTTGTTTGGCAGCATCAAGACCCCCAGTCAACAGCGCAATCAACATTTACAGGATCATCACTGCACATCATAACACAACTGGGAGGTTGCATGTGTTTCTGTTTCATTTAGTGCTGAAGAGCCCAGCAGACCTGTGCTGGATGTGATGCAGCGCTCGGAGCAGCACTGCGGGGTTCATTGCTGCCTGTTGAGGAACTCACAAACCCGGCTACGCTAACTTTACCCACAGACTAAAAGCAAAACACGAACAGTCTGGTTCAGACTTAAATAAAAGAAAAACCAATCATTACCTATCACATTGGTGTCGGTTGTGCTGGTCCCGTTGAAGTATGGAGGTAAAAACCTGAATAAACGAGCCTTTACTGAACTCCTCTGCAGTGGGAATCCTCTTCCAGACTCAGCGCTAATGTCAGCCCGGTGCGTCACATTAAAGCCACAGTTGGTTGCAGAAAAAAAAAACACACAAAAATGGAGTAATTACAAAAACGTGAACCCCCTTTTTTTTGTGAACGAAGTCCCCTGGCAGCGGTACGTACAACAAGCTGAAGCCGACAGACAGACAGACGGACGGACACCTCCCACCGCGCAGAGATGCCAAGTTCGCTCACCGACGTAGTGGCGGCTCTGGTACTACTTTACTGTCTGTCCGTCTCTTTTGGGGTTGTCTGCGTTGGGGTCCAGACTAAAAAGATAACTGCTTCACTCAAATGTGCAAAACCACAATCTGCATGGAAGTCCGGTCCGCTTCTGCAACCGCCGTTTTGCTCCTTAAGGCGTGTGTGATGCGATAAATCCGCGGTGATGAAGTGATATTCCCCGTTCAAAGCGGTTACTCAGCGGCTCAGTCTGCTCTGGGTTCCTATCCGGCGATGACTCCTCAAGGCAATGGCTGGGCATTCACACAGCAGTGACGCATCAAGTTCCTGCCGTGCACGCGTAGGGTAGCGGAAACGCGTCTCCCTTTCAAAATAAAACAGCGCCATTTTAAAACGGGATCCTGTCGCACTGGAAAAGAGATTTTTCTAAAACAAATGTAGTTGGTGACGCCTTAAAAATCTAAAAGTTTCTAAGCTCGTCATATAACAATTACAAACTTACAAATATTTAATTGGGACATTATGAGTCAGACAAGCACTAAATAGAGATTAATATTCTCCTATGCGCCTCTTCTAGATAAAGTGACTAAAGAAAGTATCATTAACTCTATTTATTTATTTATTTGTTTATTTATTTAATATAGTACTGGATGTGTCTGTGCTTCCTAAACAAAAATAATACATAACGTCAACAAAGATGTCAAAGTCATGTTGTGGACACACAAAAAAACAGTTTAAGAAGGGGTCTCTGACCCAAGAAAAATAACAAAATAAAATGTAAAAGACGTCAAGGGGTTCCTAGGTTTTTACAGAACCAAAAAATAAAAAATAAAAATAAAAAACTTCTCCTGAAGTACCGGTAGAATAAGAAATGTTTTATTTTCCATACAAAGAAATATGGTCTCATTGAATTAAAATAACTTCTAACCATGCTCTAGTCAAGTGTAAGATCTCTATAAGATGAACACATAATAAATCAAATCGTAAAATAGCTATAATAAATTCTACCTGTAAACCTGTATTACTACAAAAATCTAATTACGTATGTAAACAGTAGACACTAATAATAGAAAATATCCATTTATGTAAACTGCTGTAAGGGTTTATGCAAAGTGAATGAAACACCGCTAGTAAAAGAAATTTAATTCTGAAAGTCCAAACCGGAAGTAGAGTTGTCATTTTGAGCTCAATGACATTTAGGCAAACGCGCCAGTTGGGACCCAAATATTCCGTTTTGTTGTCAGATTCCAATTTTTATTGGATTTAATCATAACGCACTTTCTTCTGACAGTTGTTGACTTTATTTTTTAATTGTTTTATTATTTTTATTTTTTTGTAGGTATTAAAAAATGTGTACCTTTCAAAGACAGCACAATTTGACAGCAGCCCTGACATTTTAGCATTCGTATTCAAAGCATTCGTATTCGTATTCAATTCAAATTCATTGCCATTTGACGAAAAAAAATTTAATAGTAGCTTAATGTCTTGGAAAATCTTTGGATTTCTTTCTATTGACTGTCTTTTTTCATATATTAATAGATGTTTTTGTAGTTTATTTGACAAAAACCTATA
>CAEGAF010046398.1:0-11410 GCA_903067075.1 Micropoecilia bifurca
CAAAAACTAAAACCATTGCTTTGTGTTTTCATTCACACCTCAGGCTCCTTAAAAAGAACCATCTTCTGATGCTGCTTTGGTAGCCGCAGTTAGCTGCCGAGCCCATAACTGTTACATAAGGAAGCTGAAGGTTTCGGTCTTAATGTGCAGCAACAACAGAAACACTGAAGTCAGGCTGTTCTCACCTCTGGTCCAGTTTGTGGTTCCTGGTTTTGTTGCACAGAAACTCTGAGATCCTCTGGCAGTTAGTGGTGAACTGAGTCGTCTTTGGGTCTAAGGTGAAGTTTTGTAAAGGGAACTTCCCAAAGTCTGCCTTAAAGGGACAGAATTATGTATTTCTAGACATAAAGTATTTTGCAGCACAATCTATTTGCAATGTTATCTTCAATTATAATAAAAATTATATATATATATATATATATATAACATAAAATAAATCTGACTTCCTAATTAATGCATGAAAATAGGCCTCTGTCTCTTTAAGAAGCTCCTGCTCTCTCTGGAGCTCCTATTAACCCTTTAACAACGTTTTTACCAGCGATTCACTGAGACGCAGCTCATATAATGAGCTCAGCAGATGCTCAGTCCCACCTGGTGTTTGAAGGGGGGAGGAGCTACATTTTGAAGGCGGGGCCAGGTCCATCCAGGCATTTTGAACATCTGGATGGTTGCCATGGAAATTAGGTATGCTTTTGATGACAGAATAACATTACAACACTATGTAGAGCTAAAAAAGTAAAATGTACATAATATTGCCCCTTTGAGAGAATGTGGACAGTCTTTGGACCAGAAACCAAGTTAATACGCATTACATATAATGCATACAATACAATAAATATTAATACACCAGCACAGTTATGATTAGAAACACACTCAGAATGTGTGAAGGCCTCAGATGTGCTGTTGGTTCTCCATCTTAACTTCCTGCAGCTGGTGGTTGGTGTCTAAACTAATTAAGGTAAACTTTCTAACAGTTCGACTGCTTGTTCAGACTTTCATTCAAACATTTTATTTTATTTATTTTAAAGTCTGACCCTGAAATAAAACTCTCAAACTGTAAAGAAGTTTCTGTTTTGTCCTAAAAACAACTAAAATCAGGATCTTCGCTTGTCAGTGCAAATATTTAGATTTTTATTTACCTTTAAATTCAGAACCATCAAGATTTCAGAGGTTTGTTTTGGAATTTCGTCCATTTTATTGTAGTAAAACTTTGAGGGCTTTTTAATGCAGAAAATAAGAAACTATATGAGGCTGCAGTTGCAAAAAGTTTAAGCTAATCATCCCTGGAGCTCAGCGGAGTGAATGAGATGGCAGAAAAGTTTGCTTAGTAAGTAACAGAGACAGTTACTATAGTGATTCACATCAAACGTAGTAAGACGGAAATCAAAAGCACAACTGAGTCAAAAATATCTGACAAAAGAAAACTTAAAGCGATTACAAGCAGAAGAACACAAGATTTAGATGTATTTTTATACAACAGGAAACTACGTATGTGGTACACGTTTTTTTTCATTTAATTTAATTTTTTAGATCTTTATTGAGAAACGGTAACAGTGCAAACAGCACACAGTGTAAAATGTACGAAAAAATTCCCAAAATCAATTAGACAACAACAACATTTCTATTTTGGCTTTGGATAGACATTATAAATAACTTCTGCAAAAACTCAAAATACAAGTTTTATGGTTGAGAAGGCCTCTGTGAAGCTTTTTGTATTGACAGTTTTGGTAAATAAAATTAGGAAATTGTTATATTTGCAATATATTGAAAAAATTATGAACCGAAATCCGTTTTTGTGATTTTTCTTTGCAGTTTTTAGCATTTTATTTTGTTGTTATGGATTAATAGCATATAAATTGTGAAAGGCCTGGTGATAAGGATTGTATTGATGCATTGGTTATTGAAATGCTCCAAATAATGGCTGTGCAGCATCCAAAAATGTAAAAATAAGCCTTTATATTTCTAGTCTTAACGTGCATCGGCCATCCGGGTTATAAACTCCTGATTTCCCCTCCAGTCCAGTTGGTGGCGGTAAAGCGCCACGTCATCTGGCTGCCAACCGCCTCCCGTTGCTAGGATACGGTACATTCCTCAGTTGCTTAGGTAACTGCTGTAACAAGAAGCGTTTGGTGAAAGATAAACAGGTTTAAACTGCAGACAGGCGACTATTTTCAGTCTCTAATCGGTGAATTTGAATTCTTCGCTGTGTTTTTACTTGGTCACTTTGTGTTTTTAGTCGTTTAAAAGCCGATTTCCGAGCTGCTGGTAGCGGTTAGCTCGGTTCGTTAGCTTTAGCTCCGTTAGCTCGGGCTAAAGCTTTGCTAGCTCCGTTAGCTCTGCTTTCAGTGAATCAGGTAACGGTTTGAAGCTGAAGCCGCTTTAACCCGGGTACCAACCGAACCTCCTCAGGCAGCGGCGGCCCATGGAGCGGACTGTCCGCGGAAAGGACCCACAGCTGCTGCGGAACCAGCCCTACGACGAGAGCCTGGACGTGGAGGACGGAGAGGAGGTACCGAGTGTCTACAGCCCGACTCCCCGGGGACAGAGACAGGTAGCCGGCCACGGCCTGCGCTGCAAACACGGGGAAAAAAGCACAAAAATAGGGTGTCATTTTCTTAAAATAAGAAAAGTTATCTGCCAACAGAACAAGAAAATGTATCTTATCAAGATTCTCTAAAACAAGAAAAAATATCTAACCAAGATGAACCTACAAATATCTTAAAATTAGTGTATTTTTACTTAAAACGAGCCAATTTTACTTGTATATTATCTTATTTTAAGAAAAATAATCTCAAGTAAAGAAAATGTTACTTGACATTGAACTTCTTGAAATCAGCATATATATGCTTTAAACTAGTTTATTTTTATTGTTGCGTAGGATTAAAATATATATTTTGTCATTGCTTTACTCAAGGTTCTTATGCTAAGGCAAAAATCCAAATATTTAGTAAGTATATGTGATTTCTCTTTTTGTGCTTGAAATAAGAAAATTTTACTCGTATAAAATAAGTTATAGACTTGAAGTTTGATTGGTAAATATGGATATTCTAGATTGCAGGACATATTTACTCATAATAAGTAATATTTTCTCAATATCAAGCTTTTATATCTTACTGAGATAATTAAGTACAAAAACACTTAAAATAGGAAAAATATTCTAACATAAATCCCTCTTGGTGAGAAAAATGATCTTGTCAGAAAGAAAACAAGAAAAATCTCCTTAATTTAAGATATTTAATCTTACTAAGATTTCTGCTGAGCTGCTCCGCTGTTAAACCTGGAGGCTAAAACTCGGAGTTAGAAAATATTATTTCTGTTATTTCATCTCTAGAAAATTGTGCATATAGTTTTAGATTTATTTTGAAAAACAAACAAGCAAATTAGATCAGGTTTTTCTACTTCCTGATGTCTTTACAGCTGATCCTCAGGGGTCAGAGGTCAGACTGCTCCTCTCTGACCTCCATGTCTTCCTCCTGTCAGACGGAGTGGAGCAGCAGGAAGGTTCTGGGCGCCATGTCCACCACCACCAGCAGCAGCAGCAGCAGGAGCCAGCCGGACGAGGAGCAGCGAGCGGCGGGGGCCTCGGAGCCGGCGGGGCTGAAGCCTGGGCCCGGTCTGACCCAGGAGGAGGAGGAGGAGGAGGAAGACGAGGACTCAGACGAGGACGAGTCCGATGAAGACGACGACGACGACGAGGCCACCGAGGCTGTGGACGGAGTGTACGACCCTGCAGACTACGCCAACCTGCCGGTTACCACGGAGATCAGAGAGCTATTCCAGTACATCACCCGGTGAGGAGACATACACCTCGGTCCATCAGAACCATGCAGAACCAGCAGAACCTGAACATCCGTCCCACTGACCTAAAGCTGGATGGGTTGGTTCTGATCATATGGACTTCAAACAGTGCAGTATAATCTAAGACAGACAATATGAATGTAATGAGTGTATTTTAGCTAAATTTAGCATAGTTGCTCAAACATTTAGTTTACAAACATTAAAAAAAGTGGTTAAAATACTAAGGTTAGCTAAAATGCTGCAAGTATCACATGGGGTATTGTTAGCATGTTGCTAATGATACACCACAAAAAGCAGTGTGTAGCAGCTGCCACTATCTATAATAACTCTTTGAAGAATTTTAATTAATATGAGTTACAACAACATTAAATTTGCCTTTGGGATAATTAAGTATTTTTGAATTTGAATGAACTAAAAATTAATTAAAATGTGAAAGTTAGCTAAACAGCTTTCATTAGCATATATTTGTCACTAGCATGTTGACTAACATTGACTCACTCTATTCTGCATGCTAAACATTATTATTTCAATTTTAGCTATAAGGATAATGTTAGCATGGATGCTAATGCTAGCATGTTAACACCAGCATGATGACTAACAGTGACTTACTCTGTTATGCATACAAAATTTAATTATCATTTCAATTTTAGCTGTAAGGCTAAAGTTAGCATGAGGGCTAACGTTAGCATGAGGGCTAATGCTAGCATGTTGACACCAGCATGTGGACAACATTGACTCACTCCATTCTGTATGTAATGGAACCCGACTTTTCTGACCCAGTAGAACCTGCAGTTGAAGCTCCAGGTTCTGGTTTCTGGTCTCTACACTTCACAGAAAGAGTCCAGTTTGGTTGGTTCTGATCCGGATGTGATGTGTTGTTGTTCTACGTTCTGGATCAGAACCATCTGGTTCTCCTGTAGCTTCACAGGTTAAATGATGTAGAGAGGAGAAGGTTCCTGCAGGGGGTCCAGAATCAGTCCAGAACCAGAGTCCTGCAGGTTCTACATGCTCCACTGGGTCAGAACTTCTGGAGCTGATAAATGGGTCCATTTCCTCTCAGGTACTCTCCTCAGAACCAGGAACTGGACCTCTGCCTGAAGCCCTTCATCCCGGACTTCATCCCCGCTGTAGGAGACATTGACGCCTTCCTGAAGGTACCAAACACTGGGAGCCGGGTCAGAACCAGGCCTTCAAAGCTTCAGAACCGTCTCTATGTCTGGCCTGATGTGAAATGTGCTTGGTGTGTTCAGGTTCCGAGACCAGATGGGAAACCAGACAACCTGGGCCTGCTGGTTCTGGATGAGCCCAGCGTGAAGCAGTCGGACCCGACGGTTCTGTCTCTGTTTCTGTCTGAGGAAACCAAACAGCACGGAACCTCAGAGGTAACACACACCTGGACACAAACACACACACACACACACACACACACCTGGACACACACACACACACACACACACCTGCACACACACACACACATGGACACACACACACATGGACACACACACACACACACACACCTGGACACACACACACACCTGGACACACACACACACACCTGGACACACACACACCTGTACATACACACACCTGGACACACACACACACACACCTGTACATACACACACCTGGACACACACACACACACACACCTGTACATACACACACCTGGACACACACACACCTGGACAAACACACCTGGACACACACACACCTGGACACACACACCTGGACACACACACACCTGGACACACACACACACCAGGAAACACACACACACACCTGGACACACACACACACCTGTACATACACACACCTGTACATACACACACCTGTACATACACACACCTGGACACACACACACCTGGACACACACACCCCTGCAGCCTGCGGGCTCCGGTCCGGTCCGGTCCGGTCCGGTCCCATCAGACCCTCTCTCTGTCTCCCCCCCCTCGCTGCAGCTGAAGAAGGTTCCGGGCGTGGCGGCGCCGCGGTCCAACCCGCGGGCCGTGGACAGCTGGGTGGACAGCATCGGCGCGCTGCACCGGTCCAAGCCGCCGGCCAGCGTCCGCTACAGCAGAGCCATGCCGGACCTGGACGGCCTGATGCAGGAGTGGCCCCCGGAGCTGGAGGAGCTGCTGGGGGCCCTGCGGCTGCCGCCGGCCCGGCTGGCCTGCAGCCTGACCCAGTACGCCGACCTGGTCTGCGCCCTGCTGGACGTCCCGGTCCACGGAACCAGGGTCCAGAGCCTCCACCTGCTCTTCAGCCTCTACCTGGAGTTCAGAGACTCCCAGCACTTCACCAGCCGGGCCTAGGCGGAGGTCAGAGGTCAGCGCTGCAGCGGTTCTGACGGCCAAGCGGTTCTGGTGTCAGAGTATTTCTCTGGTTCTGCTGTGAAATAAAGAGTGAAAGCAGGAGAGTCGTACAGAACCAACAGGGGTTCTGGTCGGGAACCTTCTCATCTCTACATCATTAACCTGCGAAGAATCGTTTTACGTCCTGCAGCCGGTTCTGGTTCCGAGAGAGAAACCAGAACCGGGTCCGGGTCCCAGACGTCCCAGTGGCTGTGAACCCACCGTCGGTTCTGTCCCAACATGTCAGCCTGGACCCACAGCGTCACCGTGGCAACGGGTCTCAATTCAGGAAGTCTGACCTCATTTCCTGAAGCGTTGGAGGAGCAGAACCAGAACCCGGTCAGAACCACCAGCAGGGACCAAGGAGCAGAACCAGAACCCGGTCAGAACCACCAGCAGGGACCAAGGAGCAGAACCAGAGAAATCATCGAGACTCCTGTTGATTACATGTTTAAACCTGAACTGAAGGTTCTGCTGGGTTCTGCTTGGTTCTTCTGGGTTCTGCTTGGTTCTTCTGGGTTCTGCTGGGTTCTGGGTTCTGTTGGGTTCTGCTGAGGACGTCCAGGTCACACGTTTTATTTTCCAAATAAAATTACAAAAAATAATTACAGTTGTATTTTTATCTGCTCAGCAACTAACAGAGACTTTCAATATTTATCACAATATTGTCCATAATATCAATATCATTGTAAATGATCCTTATTGGAAGGAAACGATTTTCTTAGTTTAGTTTTCGGCAGGATGGTTTCTGTTAGTTCACGTTTTTAGTAAATTGTCATAAATGTGATTCTGGTCACTTTATGAGGATCAGCTGAGACAATACATTTTATTAAAGGGGTTAATAAAAGACCAAAACTCTGAGAAACATTTGTTATTTTAAGACGACGCAGAACGACAGGAAACAGGTGAGAAGAAGAACAGCAGGACAATCAGGTCAGAGATCAGAGAACCTGAACTCACTATGTATTTAAAATGATGTTTCACTAAAGCTTCAACATAAAAATAGTCTGAAACTTTACAACCTGAAGAGTAAATTATCTGGGAAAAATGACAAAATTACCACTAATAATGAAATTACAGTAAATATTAATCACACTAATGTAACATTAACAGAAGTTGAACATGAAATATAATGATTTAAAACAAATAATTGAGTTATTGTTTTGTTGAATAAAGATTTTATTTGATCCAATAATGTTTGTCTATTTTTTCTTCCAATGTTTCTCCTGGTTCTCTTCAGTGAAACTCATTAGGAGTTAAAGTTAATATGTGATCTTAGCACAGAAAGCAAAGTAAATAAAAAATGAATGTTTTTATGTATAATTAGAAAATGTTATTTTTGTTCCGTAAAGGAATCATTTCCACTCAGGAATAACTTCTCTGCTCCACGGCTGTCAAACTGTTCGCCTCGATTTCCCACAATGCACCTCTGGAACTGACAGGACCAACATGGCGGCGGGCGGCTGCATCATCCACAGGACCCTGACTCGGTCCAGACCCGCTCCGAACCAGGTCAGAACCCGGAGTTCTGTTGGTACCGGGATCGTCCTGATGCGCTGAGCGGGAACCAGAGCGGCGGTTTGCGGCCTCCGTCCCGCCGCTGGTCGGATCCTCCTCCACCAGACTCCACGCAGAAACCAGCTGCTTTAAGGCGGTTCAGCTTATCTACAGCAGCAGCTATTCTGTGCGGTTCTGTTTGGTTCGGGGTCTCATGAAACAAATCCAGACCATCAATTCGGCTGTTTATTAGCAGCTGACGAGCTTCGGTTGGTTCGGTTCTGGTGGTTTTAACCCGGTTTAGCGCAGGCAGGTGATGTAGAGGAAGAACATTGTGAATCTGACAGGTCAGGTTCTGATCAGAACTAAGACTGTTAAATAAAGAACCTTGAGATTGATCAGTTCATCCCGAATTAACTGCTTGGTCCTTATAATGTAGCTATTTTATTAAAAAGTTAGTAACATTATTAATTAATGGGAAATAAAGATGGTTGGCTTCAATTTCAACATTTCCTAAGCAGGTTTGGAATGGGAAATATTATCCCTGAGTTCTGTCCTTTCTGCTTAGTCTATTATTTGTTTCTGTCAAAAAATACTAAAATCCGATACAATTTAACGTGTTAAATATGTTCTGAAAGCTTTATATTGTTTCACTGATTGGTTCCCTGATTGGACCAGATGAGACAAAATGGACCAACTACCTGCATCAACATCTTATTCCGTTAAGTCATAAAATCATTTTTCTTGCATCCAGACTGGAAAACACATTTGAATATGTTAGTGTGGTAAAGAAACTGATGCCTGACTGCGATCAGGTTCTGTCTGGTACCAAACTCAGGATCATCCTGTTCTCCTCCATACTTTAGTTTTTCCCCTCTGCTTGCCTTGCAGGCGTCTTCGCCCTCGCCTGTTGTCTGCAGGGAGCCGCTGCACGTTGTGGAGATCCGTCGCTACAGCAGCGACCCGCTGTTCGCCATCTGCTTCCCCCAGGCGGTCCAGAGCGGTGAGACCCACAGAACCAGGACTGACCCGGTGTCCTCTGATCACAGTGTCCTCTGTCTGTCCCCTGTCCCCAGGTGAGGACCTGTATGACGTCACGCTGACGGACGGTGACTGCCGCCTGCAGGTGACTCTGGATCCGGGTCTGAACCGGCTGGTGGAGCGGCGCGTCCTGACGCCGGGCTCCGCGCTGCGTCACGCCGCCTTCAGCCCGGCGCTGAGCGCGCAGCTCCCAGAATGCCCTGGGGCCTCGGCAGACAGAGACAGGTGAGTCCGGCCAGGTGAGGCGCTGTGCAGTGACGTCATGAGAGGACCTGACTGAGGCTCCGCCCCCTGCAGCTACAGGCTGGTGAGCCTTCAGGTTGACGGTGAGGAGGAAGGAGTCAGGAGGTCCGAGGCGGGTTGGGACTGTCTGCCCTGGTTCGGACCATCAGAACCAGCAGGTGAGAACCAGTAGAACCAGAGTCCAACCTTTATGTCAAAATCTTTAAAGCAGGAGCAGGTGGGCAGTAATCTGACTTTTTAAAGTCCTGAAGAAACTTATTTAAATAGGAAAAAGTTTATGATGCTTCACCATGCAAGAAATGTTGATGTTATTTATTATAAGTTCAAATATTTAAAATTATTTTGCATATTTCTTTTATTAAACTAAAGTTTTCAAATTCTTATGGGGTTTATTCCAATTTATTCTCAGTTAAGCAGGATTTTTGTCACTTTCTTTCAAAACGCTTTCAAGTTTAATGAATTAAATAAAAGCTGATTTATGGTTCAGTAATGTCAGCTTTTCAGTAAAACTTTAGATAAATGTGCTTCTATTAATTAGAAAAGTTCAACTACTTTGTTCATTACAAGAAAATTAAATCAGCAATAATTTAACTCTGATTAAAAATAAAAGGTGTGTCATTATTAACCTGCGTTTAAGAGGCCTCAAAATGTCAGTGTGTGGACCACAAATGGCCCCCAGGCCACACTTTGGACACCCCTGCAGGAGAATCATCAGAGTTTTTCCTGCCCTCTGATTGGTTTATGGTGTCCAGGTGAGCTGCTTCCCCTCAGAGCCAACAGGAGCGTCTTCCTGCCTCTGTGGAACAACGTGGATCCGAGCGGCGAGGCCTGGATGGAGGCTCCGCCCACCGACGGCGAGGAGGAGGAGGGGGAGGAAGGTACGGGCCAATCACAGCGCGGCTCCATCACGGGACTCACCGATTAACCAGTCACATGACCCGTGTGTTGCCAGGACGACAGCCGTCTGTCACCGTGTCCGAGCTGCGGGAACGCTTCCTGTCCGGTCGCCGCGGCGCCACCAGCGGCGCCGTCCGGCGTCGGCTGATCCTACGCATCATCAACAAGTCCCACCTGACGTACTACGGCAGGACAGACAGGAACTGCGAATGCCCATATAAGGTCAGAGGTAAACACACACGGTGGAGGCCGTGTGATGCTGTGGGCGGCTGGGACTGGATCCGCCCTCACTTCCTGCTCAGACAGGAAGTGAGGACACCCACAGCGTCGCCCCTCCCTGCAGCCGTCTCCGTCTGTCCCGCAGGCCGCGCTGCAGGCCTGCGACCCGACAGGAAGTGTGTGTGTGGTGCTGTGGAACAGCGTGTGTGTCGGCTGGTACCGCCGCCTGGAGCTCGGTGACATCATCAGCCTGCGACGCTTCCGGGTCAAACAGCAGTACCAGGCGGAGGGCGACGCCATCGGTACGACTCACTGTGGACGTTTAGTCTAGTGGAAATATCCTGGTGAAAACTAACCGACAAGAAGCTTTTCAGAAAAAACGAGACTTTTTCACCAAGTTGTGAAACAATCTGAAAAACTGGAACTTTTTTATTAATATTGAGGAGTTAAAGCTCTGATGTCTGCCTGAAAAGTTACTTGTGAGTTAGATTTAGTCTTATTAAGTGTATTAAAATATCGGTAACACTTTATTTGAGGGGTGAATAAAACTGACATGACTCTGTCATTAATACATGAATAAACCTTCATGAATATTTATGACTGTTGTCATAAAGCGTCGTTCGGTAAATTATGACACTTTTAATGCAAAGTTGACGTTATTCAAAATGTCTTTATAACAACTTTACATTGACCAATAAATCATCACTGATATAAATTTGTTCTAAAAGTTTTACTGATTGCACTTTAATAATTAGGTAACTTTATGTTATTAAAGGTAAAGTTTAAACAGTGATGATTTATGGGTTATTGTAAAGTTGTTATAAAGACATTTTGAATAATGTCAACCTTGTATTAAAAGTGTCATAAGTAACAGTCCTAAATATTCACAAAGACTTATTAGTGTTCATGACAGGTGTTATGTCAGTCTTATTCAAAATATCTACACTGCAAACTAGACACAAATACGTGGTAATATTTTGTGTTTTTGCAGCGTCTTATTGGCCCTGATGGACATAATGGTCCAGTAAAGCCCAGTTTGTCCATCAGCTCTGATTCCTCCAACCTCCGTAAACAAGATTCACTGACTTCACGTTTTCCTCTGCCGAGTTTTTCTCTCGGCCGAAACGGATCAGATCCAGAGAGAAACGGCTGAACATGGGATCAGTTTGTCTCTCGGTGGAGGAGGAGTGTAGTGATGCAATAATCTCACGATACGATACACGATATTCTGCCCACAATACGATATATATTCTGATGTTCAGCAAACGATACAATTCAATACACTTTTGCGATTTTCTGAAAGATTTCAGAGGGACAGAGTGATTTTGGTGACATTTTGTGACTGTTATAAAGTTGGACTGAAT
>CAEGAF010046409.1:0-118448 GCA_903067075.1 Micropoecilia bifurca
AGCAGAGAAACATCCAGTTTATTTTGTGAAAAGTTTCCTGCTGTCGGTGAGAAGCAGCTTCACGAAAATAAGGCTAAATTAGAAAGCCTTGGGTTCGACGAGTTAGAGAGATTTCAGGAGAAGACTGGTCGGCGTTGAGTCTCCAAAACAGAGGGGACATTAAAAAAGGTAAGTTCAACCACAGATTGATAAAATGCTTAAGAATAACGCTAATTCTTTCGGGGTAATTCCTCATCCATCTTCATTTTGGACAACCTCTAGATCGTCCTAAGTAAATCCTAAAATCTTTCTCCTGATAAACTATTTTCTTCACATTAGCACCAACTGGCCAGTTAGATGTACTAATTAGGACAAACCCTTAAAACTATTCTATACCGTATTTTCTTCTTTTTCTCAAAGTTTCTAAGTTGAAGGCAACTAAAATCCGCGAGTCTTACCTACTTGAGCACAGCTTTTGTATGCAGTGTGGAGACAAAGGTGCGTAAAGTGTGCATAGTGGGGATTTGAAGAGAGAGGAAGTGACACTGAGAAGCCACAGTTGTTGAAGCATCAGAGGTGAGTGAAGTGCAAATTTCAAGGGGAATATGAACAGAACCTGCATATTAAAAGCAGCAGAGAGGACGGGTCCTGATAAAGCAGCAAGATGTCGGCGTCATTAGCATGGCTGCAAGGAGCTGAGGGCGTCAATATATCACTAATTTAGGTATCATGTAAATTAAGCTTTTCTTTATGGTTATCTACTGAATTAATCCCTTTAAGATTTGGAAGCATTTTGTTTGCTGGAGCAATTTCCTTATTTACGAATTTATCAAAGACTCTCTGAGTTTAATGCCATGTTCTCTTGTCTTTCCCCTTTTTAAAGAGTCTCTAAGAGAAGATTGTATGGGCGACATTAGAGACACACATGACCAGAGGAGCATTTTCAGTTCTTCTGAGATTTCGCCTGGTTTAGGAGTTTTATTTCTTCAGGATCCAGCCAGACTTTCTAGGAAAAAAATAGGCACTCATTGATGTTGCACTTGTTAAAACTCCTTTTCTCATGTTTGATGTTCCTCTTGTAGGAATGGAAAAATTATGTCAAGATGAATGTGACTGATCAAAGCCTAATAGAAAACCGATGCTGGATGTGTTGAGATAAAAGGCGTCTCTTGAACACATTTGCTGCTAAATAAAACCTTTACTTTCTCTGTGCAGCTCTTTGTTTGGAGGCCAAAGCTGATGATTCAGTTTGTACCAGGGATCTGCAACCAGCAGCTCCAACACAACATGAGGCTCTTTAGATCATCCACTTTGGTTCTTTATAACATTGGACAAAAATGCTAAAGAATTGAGCAGTGACTCCAAACATAAAGATAATTAGAAAATGTTAGCTGTGGTCATTTTACTCAGGTTTTTTTAATGCAATATATGCAAACCACTTACTGTGTTGACATAAATTTCTTAAAAAAAAAAAAAATTCCCATTGAAGAACGTGTTTCAAGCCTGAAAACAAAATCTAAGTTGTTTGTTAAAACATGTTTAAAACAAAAATAACCAACCGTCCCATAAGGTGGTCAAGTCGTCTTTGTAATCATTCTGTGTGGTTTTTTTTTTTACATTAATAAAATCCAGTTTTACTGCAGCGCTGTGTAATACAGATTCTCTCTTCCTGGTTGATATAAAAAATAATTTTCTACAACGACCATCAATGAAAACGTCCTAATCGCTCAGTCAGGTCTTTCTAGCGACCGACAGAATCTATTCCTCACATTTCAACAAAACTCAGACTTGCTGAAGCAGAATCCTTAGAACCTATGAAGTAAAGAGCAGAACTTCCAGATCCAAACAGGTGGAGGAAATGAGGCACTGAGCCTCACCTCATTAACACCATAAATGATAAGATCGTTTATGAGAAGGCTTTATTTGGTTCTCACTAAAGCGTCTTTCAGCAAAAACAAAGTACAGGACCAGAATAGTTCTGCTAATGAGGCATTGACATTTTCTTTTTCTTTTTTTTTATGCACATCAGAGAGCAGAAACGCAACAAATGTTTTTCACTTTGAGTCTGAAACAAAGATGTAGGGAGTTTCAAAGCATAAGGAGTTGCTGTTGATAGGTAACAGAAACCGTGTTGTTGGACTGACGTCCCAAAGATTAGAAAAATAAACAACTGGGACGTTTGTAAGCACCTCAGAGTCACACCGGATCAGGAAAAACTGCTGCTACATGCTGTTCACTGGTGAAGTTGCTTATGGGTGAAACGGTGTGAAAATATTTCAAATCCATTATGGCCACAGGAGGGGCTGTTTTATAGGTGTCAGCTCAATATGGTATTACATTTTTTAATATACATCATATGTCTCGAGTAACAGCTGAAAAACTGGCTGAGATGATTTTGCACCATAAACTTAATACTGGTGCTTGCTTGGTCTTGCCTCAACAAAAGACCCAAATGACAAAATTTAAATCTGGAAATATTAATTAACAGCACACAAGCATTACAATATCCTGCTGGACGTTTTATTTTAGAAAGGAACTGAAGGAAAACAAAAAATTTGAGGAAGCAGAAGAGCAGAGGAAAAAGACACAAATGTAAGAAATACGACCCACCAATTTCTGAAACTGCTTTGACCTTTTACCAACTTACACTAAATAAAATAATAAAGTAGTACATAGAAAAGGTGCTTCAAAGAGACCAAAGTTGAATTTTTGTGGCCCAAATACAAAAAGTTACATATGAAGGAAAAGTAGTAATGCATTCCCCTGAACACACCATCTCCAAATCCCAAAGTTCTTTTGAACAGCTAAAATTTTATCAAAAATTATTAATTCAACTAAAAGTGATATTTAAATTGTGTCAACTTACACTGAGATAAAATAGTGACTGAATTATATCTGTACTTTGACTGGGCCATTCCTGCAAATGATCAGTACTCGTCAGGAAAAGAACTAATAAAGTCATAGCTACTCCAACAGGTATTTTTTCCTATTCTTAGAGGACAATTCAGTATTGACTATAATAAATCATCAGAAGGGATTGAAATTTTACACAGGCTTGAAAGTTCAAGAGTTGTAAAGCAGAAAAACAGGAATAAGGCCAACGAAATCAAGCCCAAACTAAAATTAAAAATCAAAGCAACTCCAGGGCTGCCTGCTGCGTGGGGCCAACAAGAGCAGCTGTGTTTTTGTAGAGTGAGAACACTGGGCCCAGGTGTTTCCAGCCCCACCTCACCTGAACAACAGGATGTTATGGATCGTCACCTATTTCCATTCATCTTTTGCACACACAAGATGAAACACTTTATTTATTGGCCAATCAGTTGGTTGTTTCTGCACCAACTCTTCAGGAGGAAAAGAAAAATGGACTGCAGAGTAAGCGGTGCTTAACCTTACATCCCGACCTGCATCAGGTAGAGAGGACCACCAGTAGGACGCTTGTTATTTTACCAGGCTTTGTTTAAACCTGAGTAAACAAACCTTCAAACAATAAAGATGATGCGTTTTGTCAAAACAAAAACCATGTAGACAGCGAGGTTGTTGGCGTAATTTATGAAGATCCCATCTACAGGCAGCTCCTGAAGCACATTCACACACAAATCTCCGTGCTTCGGTTCCGAGTCCAGCTGCAGCGATGAAAATAATGGGAGGGATAAAAGGATTGAAACGTTCACAGTTCAAAGATTGTACAATATTACACAATCTTCCGAGCTGAAACCTGCGTAAAGAAGACGGAAGGACGTTAACCTCGAGTATTTGTGTGAAAGCCTTGTTGATGTCAGATGTCAGGGATGTGCAGCAGTGGCCGGTCATTACAACCAAAGAGTTCAGCACACGGAACCAGAAGCAGAAAATCACACCGGGTGCAGAAAAGGAAACTGGGGATACAACTAACCTGGCCTTTTAAAAATTATTTTTTAAAAAAATACACTGCCAGGACCTGCAAGTCAATTTCAGCAGGAATTTGGATGAATACATCCTTCAGTGTTAAAGAGAAATTCTGTGTACAAGCACCAGACAATTAGTTACATCCTCCTAAACATGTTTTCTTGCTTTTATGCATGTGTAGTTAATCCAGAGTACATATGCATCCTGTTTGGTGATAAAAATAGGGAGACTAGCTTGTTTTCTCTGTCTCTGTCCCTCCGTGCAACACAAACTCCCATAATTTCATGAGATTTAACCTGCTGGAGGAGGGCAGCAGGAGCAGAACCTGGCCCAGGGCGTCATTGTGTTGTACCACCACTGCATGTCAAAAGGTATATTGACATGCAGTGGTGGCAAAATCTCAGAGGTCTCTTTCTCACAGCTTGTTGAATCTAGACCATGAGGAGTTATGGCCATTCTGAATGAGGGGGGGGGGCTGTGTTAGAAGAGTCTAACACAGTCCAACTAGTTAGTCTGTTTGCTCTTGCAGCCTTAGATGTGTTCACTTCAATGAAATCTCAGCTCATATGTTGCAAGAACGGTTGATGTAAATTTGTCCAGTGATTTCACACGCAAAACTTGGCGTTTACCTGGCAAACTGAACATGACTGCAAAACTTGAAATTCAGAGGAAATCTGACCTTATGTAACAGGGTTTTTTCTTTCCTCCCTGAAAAGGAATCATGAGGAATATTCTGATTCTGACTTTAACTGTTCCTCACAGAGATGCAATCAGAGACCTTGGAGGACCTGCGAGCCACTCTGTCCCTCGGCTTTACTAGGATTTCACTTCTATTTTCTGGCATGAACACCAGGATCAAAGGGGGTTACATTTTCCCATGTTGCCACAGATATGCTCCCCATGTTTTTCAAGCTTGGGTTCCTGCCTGGCTTAATAACAGCAACAATCTTCAATACGTCTCACTTTTGAAAAGTTTCTGTGCACCGGCAGCCTGGACGAGTCAGGAAAAATAACTCCTCTTTCTCAAGTTTGATCCAAGAGCCCAGCGCTATCAGGGTTTGTAATCTATGGTGCAGCTTTGTCAGTCTATCAGGATTACAGCAGAACAAAGTGTGTTAGATACATTAAAGCAAGGGAAACAACACACTGCCTATATGCTAAACCGTAAGCAGCAATTATGTTTGTTTGGTATCCAGGAGAGCTGATATTGTCTCAGCACAAATATCAGAGCGTGCCAACAGCTTTGACGCATACATGCAGAGACGTAATTCGGTGTACAAGCTCAGAAACACACTGCTATCCCTGTGGCTGGGACTCTGTGTGCCGGGGTCTGCTGGATCTCAGTGTGTGAGTCTTAGTGTGAAAGCCTTTTTTTCCTTCAGAGAATCCATCCCTGCTCGGCCTCGCCATCTGTTACTCATGCTGTGGAACACGGCGCTGTCTCTTGCTCCAGGCGTTATCACATGGTGGGAAAGATTGTCAAAAAAGAAAAGAAAAATGAGGACAGAGGTGTTCCAGGACAGACGGCAGGGCTTCAAAGGTGAAGGGAAGGCATGGTTGGGTTTTTTTTTTCGCCCTCCTGTAGTAGGTTTAGATTAGTATTCCTGCAGTAGCTAACCAATCCCTCCATAGTTCTTCAGAGTTTCTGAACTTTTTCTTTAGACATGATCTGCTTTTTCCACTCTTTTTCTTTCCTGAACCCTGTTTTGTTTCTGTTTTACTTGTTTAAAAGCTTAACTCTGGCCTATTCACCATTCAGCCAAATATAAACCAAAGATGTTATGATAACCTTCAGTGAAAAACAGCACATTTCACAGCACAAACGCAATTTAAAGCAGAAAAGTATGTATAACATGATCTAACTGATTTTATCTGGACCTGATTGCCAACTGTTGCTTTAAAGCATTAAATATTCAGTTTCTCAGGCCAGCTGGGAGAGATTACCGGAGCTACTGGAAAACAAAGAGACGTGCAAGTAAGATAGGCCATAAGAGAAATTATATAGCAAATAGCTGAGAGCACACACTGAGGCAAGGTGTTACTTTGAAATAACTTGAAGAGAAGGATATCATATGTAGACTTTAAAAGGAACATCAGCCAGGTTTGTAAAATCTCATGTTAATAACATAACTGCTTGCTTTAAACATGCTGTACATTGCGTTCATCATGGTTTTCCAGAATCGAGAGCTGTCACTAATCATATCTGTGGGATGTTGCAGACAGTGGACTATAGGAGCCAAGTGGAAATATATACCCAAACACAGATTGTGATCACAAAACAGGAACGGTAAACAGTTTATGCTCCTGGCAGCTGAAGCGAAGTTCAGTTTTCCTCCTTCTCTGCTGCTGGATCATTGACTTTTGCACATAAAGGGATTATATGAATACAGACCTCTGGCTTTCATTTGAAGGCAAGCAAAAAGGAAAAGAAAAAATAAATAAGACTATTTTTGAGTTTTGGAAATAAATATGTGGAAATGTAAGGATGGATAGATGAATTTATAGATATATGGGGAGATGGATAGACAGATGGATAACCAGGTGAAAAGAGAGACTGATAAAGGATGGATGGATGGTTAGAAGAGCAAAGAAAAGTGAAAAACAGATGAATAGTGGAATAAAAGAGAAACCAAGTTTGGAATAGACAGCTGAATAAACGGATGAAGGTTCAATGGACCAATAGATTGAGTTTCTCCATCCATCATACATGTTTCATTAATTATTTACAAAAGACTAGACAAAAGTTTCACACAACAGAAGGAACAATATGGAAAATCAATATTTATCTTATAGTTAAATTCCAGTAATTTATAACAAACATGGGCCATAGAAAAACAACAAAACATAAGCTTT
This sequence comes from Micropoecilia bifurca, assembly GCA_903067075.1. Taxonomy (NCBI): domain Eukaryota; kingdom Metazoa; phylum Chordata; class Actinopteri; order Cyprinodontiformes; family Poeciliidae; genus Micropoecilia; species Micropoecilia bifurca. The sequence goes on from CAEGAF010046409.1 coordinate 6,718, forward strand.
CTTTTACTAGAGATTACTTTAGACAAATTTCTTAAATACAAAATCTGGTGACATTTAAAATAAAAAGACTTTTTCCTCATAAAAAGTTCAACTTGATGAAAATCAGCAAAGATGTTTTGAAAAGATCTTTTAAGCTGTTTAATCTCCAGAAAGGAATCAGATGACCTCTAAAGCTTGAATCTAAAATGGAAAATATGAAGGACTTATCACATCCACAGATTGGGGAAGGCCCGTGAACGAGAACGAGGATTTATCAGCGCACCGATCAGCGCACAGACACGTGCGTAAATGAGCTGGAGGTCTGCTGTGCATCACACACCTCCCATCTGTTGGAGCAGCATCCAGGTTGGTCCTAATGAGGAATAATGAGCCTTCACTGAACAAAAACAACAGCCTGGGTAGGCTTCATGTCCAATTCACAGTTTAATACAACAGCAACAAATGAAGCTCACTCTTGAAAGTGAAACAACTTTATTAATACAAATTTTAAGACAACTGAGTAATGGCACTTTTACTCTTGAGGGATCTCATTGTAGGAAATGTTTAGAACAACTGAGCATCTAGTCCCTACATGCAGTAGAAAAAAAATTAAGTAAAACTGATCAAGTACAATTCAATTTCCAAACATAGCAATAAAAAAAAGCACTGAGCTCTCAGTAATGAGGAGAGACTGGAATAGGAATAAACTTCAACACAGAAGTTTGTTCTCTTATGTTTGACATATTTTTCTCTAATAAATCAGAGCAGACCTGGAATTGCTTGGCCTCTGACAGCTGGTCCAGCTGTCAACATCAACACTAACAACATGTTGTTTGTGTGGGCGTGGCTGTGCACCAGGCATCAAGTCAGGGAATCCAGCTGTCCTTGGACGATTTCAAGCTGAAAGAAAACACAGGAAGATTTTGAGTTTTCAGGGGGAAAGAAAAAAAGCTAGTAAACTTTCATAAAATGTGGAAGAGAAATTCACTAACAAAAACAATGAGAAACACAGAAATATATGAAAGTCAGAAGCGGACAGGGAGGCGATGGATGTTGTTCTAATCAATCGGGAAGATATAGATCATATCACACACTCAAACTCGAAACAAAACAAACAGACCTTGTCATAGAACTCAAGAAGCTGCTGGTGGTTGAACTCAACAAAGATGTTTTCCTGGACCTGCGAACAAAAAAGAAAAACACGGAATAATGAGGACGAGCCCGACAAATAAGAAACAAAGTTTGAGCAAATGAGAAACGGAGAGCAGATATGAAAGAGCGATGCAGTGGCTTCTTGTGATTTCAATAAAAACATTCATTAATTATTGCTGCGGTCTGGACAACATGCACAGACTCCAAATGTTATCCATCAGAAGGTCTAAAAATACACTAAAGGTAGAGTGGCTGTCTGTTAACCTTCAGTCCTGCTGGCTCACTTTTAAAGCAATGAGGCATTTCTTTTAGCCAAATTTTCAGCATTATATCCTAGTATGAATACAAATGTTTGCCTATACAATATTACAGAGGCAAATATTAGTTTTATTTTTTTTTTCATTAAACAGAACATTTACTCCACTGCATAGTGGAGTAAATGAGATTCCATAGAATATAACATTTTCCGTTATTGGCTCTGTATAGTTTATTGAGTAGTGGCCTTCCTACCACAACGCCAGAGTCACATCTGCACTGTAATATGTGTCATTATCTGTAACATTCCTTTCGACTCTTGGTGATTTCTGCACATATATTCATCAGTTTCAGCCTCACAGTGGGTGACTTTCGCCTCGACACGGCATTTTGCACATTTCTCAGCAAGTGAGCTGCTAGGAACTCAGGGACATAACATCCAAAAGTTGTGCGCTTCTTTTTTGTGAGTTGATGACATAGAGGCTCTGAAGCATAAAGATCTACAAATCTTTAAACATGTAAAAATCCTTCTAAACTCAAGAGATTAATCAGTATACTGTTTTCACGCAACATGTAACCTTAGGAGAAAAGAAGAGTTTTGAATGGGATATGGGATATATAGGACTGTTTTAAGACAACCCAGTTACAAGATGCTTCTGTTTATTTATTTGACATAAAATAGTATTTTGGCTCCAAAACGTTAATTCTCAATGTGATATATAATCTAAAAGTTGACATAAAGAGACTCAATTAATGCATTGCTCAGGTCCTGTATTAGGTCTTTTCTATTTCTTAGAAACTGGTCTTTTAAATATCTTTTCTGTTGAAAAGCTTTTTTGAGGTCAATTTCATCTGTTTTTGTTCCCCATCCCTTATCTTCCACTTGTTAAGCACAAACTGGAGCTCACACTGCAACATTCAAACACAAGGACTGAAAAAATGAGTGAAAAGAATCCAAATTAAGAAAAGGACTTTCAGAAGTTGTTTCAACTCCAGAACTAAAATCAAAAGCCAGACCCTCATTATGTGCTTATAGCCGGGTTCATCTCGTTCCCCCGTTTTTCCTCTTTTCATTCTGATAACAATGCACGCCTTCTAAAATATAAAGGGAAGCGAGGCTCCGCAGACAGCCACCAGCCATCTCTGGACTGCTATTATCATCATCATAATCAGTCCATCAGATACACCGACAGGACAATAAGCCACCCCCGTGAGCAGGTGTAATGGCAAAATACTTTATCTGCTGCACTCCACGAACAGGAAAATGGCTGCATGCGAAACTAATTTTAGGGTGGCACAGAATGAAAGGGGAAGCTTCGTGCCACTCTGTGCTTTTAGTACAACTAGGTGAATAACTAAAAGACGAATATACAAGTTTAAAGAGAAAGAAATGTTTCAAACCACATGTGAGCCGGCTTATTTTACACTCATCTCCAGATCCCCTCCCTGTGGTTTGGTGCTTAGAGATTAAAGGAGGCTTGGGGGGCTTTGAGCTAACTGGCTGGCTGGTTGGGTGGGTGGAGAGGGTATATGTCACAGCAAATTAACGACAGAGATATTAATTAGAAGCAACATTAAAAGATCATAAAGGAGAGCAAGGAGAGCCGTTATCTCCTGTCGAAGCCCTCACTCTGCAGCACGAAGCTAAATGTAGGGCAAGCTTGAATTCAGCTGCTAAAACCCTGCCCAGCAAGAAACAAAGTAATATATTGAAGTGTTAATATAACTAAGCGAGTAATTTGCAATGCAAAGTCTCATTTCTTAAGGTGATAAATAATGCTGCGGAGGAAACAAGATTGCCGTTTTCAAGTTATTTGATATGAAGTGAAAATTGTGAACGCTGTTAAATTATCCGAATGATGAAGAGCCGGTGCTTCCAGCAGCACTAATCTCCTCTCGCATCAGTCTCCTGTTATTGATCTCCACGGCGGCGAGCACAATCAGAACGATGAAAAAAAGCAGGCGCTGCATAATCGTTTATTTTGGTTACGAGCTTCTGGAAGGCCTGGGCCACAGAACCACCACCGGGCCTGATGAATGAAATGAATAAATGAGGAATAAACAGACTTCAGCCAAACAGAAGTGCCTTTATCGCAGTCTGACAGGGGTGAGTCAGGGGCCAATGGAGGTGCAGTTTGCTTGAGAAATGTGTCGATCAAAACTAAATAACAAGGAAGTGAAAAACAAAAAAGCCAGACTGGATCACAGCTCCTGTCTGTTAAATCGTGGCTGAGACCGAAAGTGTGTTCATATATGTTTGTGTGCCTGTGCGTGCATGTATGATTGCGTTGGGCCCGTCAAGTTGTTCCTGAGGGTTGGGATTTCACCAGGCAGTAACCCATCGAGCCTCTGACAGATCTAGGCTAGCACTAGTGGGGATAGGATGCATCATTCTCATCATCCCAGACTCATAAAACTGACATTAACATGTAAATACACTCATGCATGTACATACGTCTCAGTGGAAGGTCTCGAATATCATAAACAATGATTATTTTATGGAGATGGTGAAATATTCTTAAAAGTCTGTCTTTTTTTATGCACCCCCTTTGAGGTTTTGCATTTTTTGCTACATTAGAACCAGAAACTTCAATTTACTTTGAGAGGCTTTTGTGCAACAAACCATCAAAAACTGGTGGTTATTTGTGAAGAGGAAGGGCTCAATATCTTTACTCTGTTATACATGTGGACAATAAATCAATAACGAAGTTTGCATAACATAATCAATATGTGTCGCAACAGACTTGTGATCAATATCAATAGAAAATGCGTCAGAAAGTTCAACAACTTCACCAAACTCCAATCCAGAACCGCACAGCATTCTGGGGAATGTATTCATTCTCACGGCCAGCTAAGTAATGTTGGTGGCATAGCTTCACTCACTCCTTGGTTACCTAGCAACAAGTTGTTGAGTAACTTGTGCAACAGCTCAGACTGGATCACAGACTGGAAGAGGCTTAAAAATATTATTAATAATAAAAAGCAACGTAGAGTGGAAGGAAAAAATAAGTTGCCACCAGTTTGGCTGCACTTCAGATGTACCAGCAAAATATGACGGTAGCAGCATCATGCTGTGGGGAGATCAGAGGAGCCGTTTTCGCACTGCAAGGAACGGAACGGTACGGTACAGAATGGACCGGAACGGAACGGTTTCAAAGTAGGCCGACCGTGTTTGCATTAGAACTTGTGACCGGTTCCACCCGGCCCCTTGAAACCACAAGAGCTGTGGTTCCAATCCGGCTGGCCAAGCAGTTCTACTTAGAATCAGCAACTGATTGGCCGCTGGTTGTTAAGGAGTCAGACGTTAATTTTCCGTTGACAACTGGCTCTCACTAAACTGTATTTTATTTTGTGAAGAATGCTCTTTTCAATATTTTTATTATAGGTTTTAATTAGCAATGGATTTCTCTCAATATAGTGCAAACACCTGGTCTAAGGATGAGGTAAACGTATTCCACTGCTTACTCGCTGATGAACGAATACAGAATGAGCCAGATCTGTCAACGGTAAACAACCATTGTTTAGGCTCAAAAATAATGACGTCAGGTGCCGCGATCGATGGCGTCCTCAGTGTATATGCAAACACAACAGGACTGCAGTATGAGTGGAACCGTTCCGTTTGGTTCCGAACCGTTCGGTTCCACACCGTTCGGTTCCGTTCCTTGAAGTGCAAAACGGCTTTATTCAGCAGGTACACGATTAAGGTAAATTCAGGGCACAACTACAGGGGAGTTTGGGTAATGTGACTCAAGACCAGGAACGAGTTTCATGTTTAAGAAGGGGGAAAAAAATTGAGACAGTTTAAATAATTTCCAGTGTTAGAACGGTCCAGTCAAAGTCGAAATCTAAAACCAATCTGTGGAGGAAAAGATAAAAATTGCTGCTCACAGATGCTCTCGATCTACTCTCAATGAGATTGATCAACAGCCCATCAGACTCCTGATGTTCAGGGTTTTTTGAGTTTGTCACATCAAATCTCAACAATTTTATTGAGAAACACTAAACATATGTACTTGAATGTAATTTAGTAAATTCAAAAAGCAAGAGATTATAAACTAAATGAACAATATGAGACAAATAAAGGGAAAATAAACTCATAAAAGAAAGCAAGTAGCGAATATTACAGAGAAATGGCGCAATGGGGAACTAAATAAATATTTACATTTAATTCTCCACCTGACAGCTTTTAAAAATGCTGCTGTCCCCAGGATTTAGCTGGGGACAGCAGGTGGGTGTCATGACAATTCAACATGACACCCACCTCGAGTCATGCATTTAACTTTTTCCCAGACTTTATTCTCTGTCATTATGTTAGTCAGTGTAATCTCACAGTGAGACAGCCAACGTGATGAATTCAGCTAAATGTAAATGTTTCTGTCAGCGACAACAATAATTATGTGATGAACAGTTTTATCATTCTGGGAGGATTCACCCAGAGGTTTGCCTGACATGACGGCAGACGATCTGTCCAAACACTGACGTCGTTAGACCGTCACTTGGTGCAACAAGTGACTGAATAATTATTGTTGTTATATTAGGAGGAATCTCTGATTCTTGGGAGATTACTTGTTTTGTAGAAGGGATTTCCCGGCTTTTCTTATGACATCTCTGTATTCTCTTTGCCCGAATACTTCAACCGCCTAATAGATTGTTAAAATGTTTCTCGGTGTTGGCTGCCTGAATGTCCAGAGTGTAACCTAATGAGTTAGAATACGTGTTGTGATAAGGCTTGTTCCTCAGCTTGAAGTTGAAATCAACTTTTATAATAAAGCAGGTATTAAAAATACTTTTTATTTCTGCATTAAGATGTCTTTTTTTTTATTGGTCTGATGTAGTATTCTAATCTTTAATGTGTCCATGAGCTGTAAGTCAAAAATAATTATAATTAACAGAAAGAAAACCTTTAAAATGTAGAATTCTTCTGTATATTGTGTTTCCCTTAGTTAATTAAGTTAATGAAATAAATTAACTTTTAAATAATGTTCTAATTCATTGAATATGAAGATGATATATGTGTCCACCACAAAGTATAAGTATTGTCCAAATATCTTTGTGATTCTGTTCCTTGGACAACTTCACTAGATAATTATTTGACTCCAGTGGGACTCAGTATATGTTTAGATGAAGTTGACTTTTTCTATTGGGTGTCAGTTATTTTATCCCTTCACAATTTCATACTTTAGCAGTGTTGGTGTTTTTTTATTGGCAAAAGTTGGTGATCAAAATATGTGCAGATGATCACCACCTTTGTGCAGGTCAGTGTTTGCTCATTTTTCCAGCTTCAAATGTGTTAATGCATGTTTTTTTTTTTTTTTTAGGTAAGTAAGCATTTATAAGAGATTTAAAAGTATTCATGGATTTTAACTATTCGTGGGCAGCTGGGATCCCTTAGCCCAACAATTATTTTTTTAGCCATGGATGAATTTGCAACTGTGTCAATTTATTTCTCTTCTATGTACGCACACCTTAACAAAAATGGTTGGAATCAGTAGAAAATGTAATAATATCAACATGCATGAAGTCGCTCATGATGATTTTAGTTTCATCAGGGGTTAAAGGTTATTTATTATATATCAATTATTAGCCTGAATTTCACTCATAAGGATCAATAAAGTAACATTGTGAGTTAATCCAGAAATCAGAACCACACAATCAAAATAACCTTTAAAATAAGCAAAATTTTAAAACAATTCTACTTATTTTACACATTTTACACATAGCTGACAATGGTAAATTGTCAGTTATGTGACAATTTTCCATTTAATGATACCATTAATTTACCATCCAACCTTCAATTTACCCTTTAATTATTATTTTTCTCTATATCCAAATATTTAGCTACTATGAGAAACAAACTGATGCTCAGTGGTTTAGATCTTGGGAAAAGAATGAAAGGAGATTGTGACCAAAAGAGAACACAGTGTTGCTTTTATGCCATTGAGTGCTTAGTGTTGTCACTTTTCATAAGGCCATGGTGTGAAATGTACTACAGAGGCAGTTATTTACCACAAGGAAATGGTGTGAAGGGACTGAGAGGAAGCACAAAGATGCTCCTCATCAGTTATTTGACTCAGCACAATAAAGCATAGCTTGGATTGAAAACATTTGTCAAAGCTGTGATGTCTCATGGCAAAGCACTTTAAAGAAACTGAATTTCTCATATCAGTCTGAAACGAGTACAAAATCGCAGTGGGACTGGAGAAAAGATTAGGGACTGAAGGATGACAAGGACAAGACTGACAAAGCACAAAGAAGGAACAGGAAAGATGAGAGGAAAAGTGAAAGAGGACAAAGCAAAGTTATTCAAGGACAGAGAAAAAACTAAAGGAAAGGTTGAGGAGAGGAAGAATATTAAACTATGGAGAAGACACATGTGTGCCAGGTGCTAATGTTCAACTCTAAAATAAATATATATATATAAAAAATGTAGAGCGACTATAAATCAAGTTTAACTTCTTCCTTGGATCGATAGCATTTCTGGTTGGGGCACAGTATAAAGAATTTCATAAGGTTTCGAACTTAATTTTTTAATTTTTCCATCCATCCATTGTCTCCTTGCAGCATTTCGGGTTGCTGGTGCCTCTGCCTCCAGCAGTCATTAGGCGAGAGCCAGAGTTCACCTGGGCAGGTTACAGGGAGACATAGAGACACATGGGTTCATGTCATCAACTAACCAACTAACTTTGGTTACCTAGCAACTCACTCAATCTTTGGATAACTAGCAATGACCTGTGGAGTAACTTGTGCAGCAGCAGTTTCAGGTTTCACCACTGTAAAACAGAAGTACTTAAAAAAAAGCAGCAACAACAACAACAACAACAAAAGAACAATCAATAACTATCAGTATCGACTGGTATTAAACACTCACATCATAAAAGGTTTTACAGCCATTTCATCCAGTCATATTTTAGACTTAATTCCTAATCCTACCTTCAAGATGATTCAGGAAGATTATAGTATGATATGACTTACAGGTCAATGATTTTGACAATTGTTGCATTAAATACTTGTTACCTCACCGATGCTTTGACTTAGAAACCTTTCAGTCTGTACAGCAGTCAAAGTTTAGAAAATGAAACCACAGTCTTGCTTAATGCACAGCAGCGTTTCTGAACATGGAGCAACCTGAGGGCATGAAGTAGATTTATGCTACATGATTACCCTCACAAAATACTTATCCTGCTGACTCTGCCAGCATGTGTTTGCTGGAGCACTGAGCTGTATCAAAACCATTACAGGTAGGAAAGAAAAACAGAACCCCGCAGTGGTGGCTGGGCCGGCTCCCTTTGGGGCAACACCTTTGCCTATGAGTCTTAACACTTGATTCAACATCTCAATATTTTTACACCTTGAAAAACAGAGCAGTGTGAGTAATAATATGAGGAAAGTTTAGAGGGTTTTTCCACCAAGGAGCAGGTCTGGCCAGTCAAAATATAAGGGCTATTGTTTACGCTGCCTTGCCTATCAATTTCAAATATGGCAGCAGTTTGAATTTTTACAATTTTTACTGCGCATGTGTTTTTCGTACTCTATTTTTACATTTTATTTTAATTCTGTAAATCAGTAAAACCTTGTAGAGCTGATTTAAGGCTAAATGTGTGAAAAATAGAGTTTGCACTCTTTTTTAGTTCCCAAAGTAAAAGAAAACATTATCGTACAGTAAGCTTCACATACTACCAAAAAAATAACTGACCACTTTATTAGGTACACCTGTTCAGTTGTTTCTTATTATGTACCCAGTGTGTTTTTGTATTTCATCGTTGCAGAAGTTCTTCTAAACAACCACGGCAAAATGAAATCAACAAAACGGCATCGATAATAATAACATTTAACCAGATCTGCAATCTCTTTGTCAAGAGGGACCTGGCAAGACAGCAGCACCGTTTACGAGAGTCAGCATTTACATTCAATAATCTGCCATTTAAATGTGACTCCTGAAGAGCATAGAAACATGATCCAAGACAAAAACAACTCCATCACCAGCTGAAATGCTCCTGAACGACAGAAAATAACAGGCATGACATGTTTTGGCACGTTTCCTCTGTGACTTTAAAATCTGTAAGTTTGTCCAACTGCACTCATTACCTAGACTTCAACCTTCGTCTGGCACAAATAAACAAAAAAAAAAAAGAGGTGGAAGACACAGGAGGGTAAGGCTGCTGGAGTTTGGCAAATCTTTATTCCTGAAACTCTCAGCGTCACACACACACACACACACACACACACACACACACACACACACACACACACACACACACACACACACACACACACACAAGCGCTCCCTTCCCTTTCCTGGTTCTCTTACTGTAATTGGCACACAGACACACACTTCTTTGTATTTACTTTGCCTCCCTCGGGCTCCAGACAGTCATCAATCAAAGCTAACTGCAATTGTTTTTATTACATTGTTTTGTTGCCATGGGTACACAAAAAACCTGATGAGTGATAACAACGTGTCTGCATGCTTGACTACTTTTCTGTCGTTCTGCGTTCAGTCATCTAACAACAACAACTGCTTTGTGCACTCCTGCCTGTCAGTTAGCTTCTAAAACTCAGCTGTCTGCCAACCTGTCCCTGCCTGTCCTCTCTCCTCTCCCCGTGCCATACCAGCCTCCTCAGAAACTTCGCCGGCTGTCACCGCCTCATTCTGGAGTCTAACTGAAGGGATGATCAATGGGAGTCACAGAACGGGGACATGTTTGTCTTTGGCCAGGAAGGCATGAAGGGCACAGGGCAGAGTTTTTTCCAGAAAGTTGCAACTGTGTGAAATGTTATGAAATAGAGAGGGAGAGGAAATGAAAGGGAGGCTTAGGAAACAATGAGGCAAGGAAGGAAAGGAGGGAGAGACAAAGGAAGGAGGAAAGAAGGAGCCAACAAAGGGAGGAAGGGAATGTGGAAGGAAGGGAGGAAAGAAGGAGTGAATAAAGGGAAACGAGTGAAGGACGGACAACTTTTACAAAAAATGATCGGGAAAAGTTTCTAGATACAGAAATGTGTACATATCCAGATCTGGAAAAAAAATGAAAAAAACAAAACAATGCTGAAATGTAATTTTAAACATTTCCTGACCGTGTAGTAAAGCTGCTGTTGTGCTTCAACATGCATCTGCAGTTGAACACATTTGCAAAGCTGTCAGTCACTTGAGGAGACAAACAGAAGCTGGCGCACTATAAAAACAATGTTTTCACATCTCGACTCAGATCTCTAATGTTTGCTTTAGAGTTGCAGATGAAATGTTTGTTCTCATGTTTCCTTTCCGCTTGTAAGTTTGTTTAGTTAGAGGGAGAACTCAGAGAAACTAGAAACATGTACAAATAACAAATGGGCTCAGGCATCACAGTGTGCTTAATAACAGCCCTCTACTCATTATGGCACACTAATCTAACAAAATTGAATATATTACAAATCTAATCTGTTCTCCAACTACATTTATTGAACAAGGAGGGGCTGGCATAATAAGGTAATTGCAATAGGCTGACTACTCACCCTCAAAAATTTCAACATGTCATCCTCTATTAGTCACGGCATTCATCAAACTCAGGTATGCGGTGAGATGTTCCTGCAGCCAGTTAGCAGACGGGTAATTACAAGCTTACACAGACAGCACAGGATGTTTGTGTTCAAATTAGATTCTCTCAATTCATACTGTGAATAATTTGGGAGTAAGTGGTCACTTATGAATGGAAGTTTTTAACAAGCCTAAAGAAACTCTGTTGTGCATCACCTAAGGACAAATTTAGGAAAGTTTTCTGCTAATGCTGCAAAAGAACAAATTAAAGTTTGCACCTTTTCCATTTCTTAAAAGACACATAAGAAAAAATCAACTTCTTTATTAGATCTATGTGTTAAACTAAGGTATGCCAAGGCTTGAGATTTATTATCTTAAACATTTAAGATCATAAATCAAATTTTAATATCTGACATATCAGCCACTCTCCTTGGGAGAAACAACCATGATCAAGTGGTTTTAATAATCCAAATCTTCATTGCTCTGGAAGGATTATGGCTCAGTGTAAAATTGCATTTTCATATAGCAAAGGCCTGTTCAAGGTCATGCCACATCATCTGAATGAGCCTTAAGTTTGGACTTTGACTAGGCCACTCCAAAATCTTTATTTAGATCAGTGGTTCTTAACCTGGGTTTGATCAAACCCCAGGAGTTCGATGAGTCGGTCTCAGGGGTTCGGCGGAGCCTCTGCCATGGAGGTAAAGACATGATCTAAACCTTAAAGTGGTTCCAGTTTCTCTTGATGGCCAACCTGTTGAAACTGGGGCAAATTTTAAATACCTTGGGTTGTTCTGGACAGTCAGCTCAACTTTGCTGAAAACACTGACTATATTTTGAAGAACTGTTCTCAGAGATTCTACCTTTTAAGAAGACTTGGGGTGACCCAACCAGGTTGTGTCTTGAATTTGGGGGGGAAAAAATCATATTTTATTTATAACTAAAGAAGAGTTCAGTGAATGCGCATATGAAACTGGTGGGTTCGGTACCTCAAAAAAGATCAAGAACCACTGATTTAGATACATCGTTAATAAGCTTGAGTTATTCTGGTAGAACGGCTACTCCTAGAAAGACTCACCACTAATCAACGATTTCTCCATTTGTGGATAAAGACTCTCACTGTGGTTCACTGGAGCCCGAAAGAACTGAAAACAACTTTAAGCTTTCCAAACTCATGATGTGATTTGCTCTCCGTTTCTTTTGATCAGGACATGATGTGTTGCCTTCTGGTGTATTTCATGTTGTCAAGACTGGTTCTTTTCAAGTGATTCTATTTTTTTTTTATTATTTTACACGTTTGACAATAACCAGGACAGGACTGTAAAATTCAGCTTTTCATAAAGACCAGGAGTAATAAATGTCTATCAGGTTATTGTAGTTTGATATTTAAATTTGTTTAATGATCTAAAATGTTTAAGTATAAAAGAGCAAGATCAGAAGCAATCTGTAAGAGTGAAATTGTCTCTTTGCTACATTCAGAAGGAAATTGACCCATTTTTAAATGTTTATGTAAATCACAGCCAGCGGTGCATTGAGGAAATTAAACTCTCGCCCTGCACAGAAAACTTATTAAATGTTTCAATTAGGAAAAGCAGGATTTAATCCAAGGTCAAGAAAGCAAAAGTGTCTATTATTGTGATTATAAATAACAAATTAGACAGTGCATCTTTATTTACAACAAATAAAGCTTACAATCTGATATATTTAAAGATTAGTCAATGCTTTTTTATTTTCGGGTGAATCGGTTAATGGTGTGAAATATTACATCATCTGTTCAGCTGCAGTGCATTAAAAGATCAACATCACTCAGTCGGGAATGAAAACATGCTGCCTCCCTGAAACGGTTGATTGCTGCCGCTAAACTTTAGAGGAGTGTTTTGTTCTGTTTTGTTTGTTCTGTTTGATCACTTCTGCGCTCGCTGCGTTTGCGGCTGAAGCGAAGGCGACTGCAGCTTCATGCAAGAACAGGTGCAGCTCCTTTGCATTTGCTGGTTGCGGGTATTTACCACAATTTGCAAGACTGATTTGGCTTGTGTCAACTTTTCCAGGGAAGTTTCGCCCACTTGAGCATCAAACCCGTGTTTCACAATCATGCGGAAACTTTATGTTTTTTCTGCACTTCTTTTAAATTTCATGCTGATTTTGGAGCAGGTTTCTCTCAACACTACTATTAGTAATATGGTTTAAAGAAGCTCAGAGTCTAGCTCTTTTGTGTCAAAATCCATTACTGCATAAAATATCGAGTACTTTCAACACGTCTTAAAATGATTCCCCTCATAGAGATGCAAAGTTTCACCTCAAAAGCAAATGTTGGGGTGATTAAATGGTTTACATATTGTTTCGAATGATTTTGCCATGAAGGTAATGGTTAATCTTACTTTTATTTTATTAAAGTATTAATCTCAACTCCCAATCATTTTTTAATCTGTAACCTGCTTCACAAAAACCTCAAAATGTTTAAGCGTTGTTGCAAACTGTTGACTTAAAAACTACAACTAATATTCAGGTGTATTACGTCTCTGCTGTATCCTGCTGCTTGAAAGCCCTGATCAACATTTTGCGAGGGCTTAAAGCTCCAGAAGGGCTGAACAGAGTTTGAATTTGGATTGTTTTCTCAGTTCCCAGAGTGTTTTCCACCCACTTAAGCAGTTTTCTGGTCTAGTGTTGGTGAGTTTTTAATGCCTCCCAGACACATCACAGACTGTTCAGGGAGTAAACTGAAGAGATCAGAGTGAAACAGAGAACATTTTAAAATATTAAACAGGACTTTCAGCCAATGTAGAGCAAAACTAAACATATTAATCACACACAAGAAGACACCTTGTTTTAAGGCATCTAGTAGCCTACCAGGATAGGAACCTTTTTTTCTGAGAAATGACTGACTTCAACAGGTTTCAGAGCAAAGTCAAACTTCTGTCAGCATTTCTTTTTTATCCATCCTAGCTTTCATGTCTGGCAGGGTCAATTCAGTCGATGTTCAGCAAAGTAAGTGCAAAGTCCCTGAGCTGTAGAGGCAATTTGCTCGATTCAGCAACAAATTGTTGCGGCTTAGTAAAAGCCATGAGAGAAACTGGGTCTTAGGGAGCAGAGATGCATTTGTCACCTTGTGTCTAAAAGCCTCCAACAAACAAGAAAGTGACTTTTCTGAGATTGTACCATCTCCAAGCGGTGGAGAAAATGTAACTTCTGTAGATTTTTAATTAGAAATCTGGTGCTAAGTAAATTATTGAATGGTGCTTTAAGCTTCTACAGCTTAAGTTACCCATCCACTCATTGTCTACACCTGCTGATACTTTGTACATCTAAAAATCTAATATTTGACCAGTTCTCTTAAAATAACTCCCACGCAGTCATAAAGGATGGAGAATGTTTGCAAACTAAAGTGAAGATTAAAGTTACCGTCAAATGTAAGTCTGGGTTTTGATTAAGCCATACTTTGATCTATACCATTTCATTATTTTAGATGCGTGTTCCAACTTGTTGTCTTTCATTCAAGTCTCAAGTCTTTTGTTGCTTTACACAAAGCAGAAACTCGCAGAAAAACGCCACCGGATTTTATTGTGGGTTTAAGGTGATATGGAGTGTTTGTTTTGAACAATATGAATTCAACTGCTTCTGTCATTGTGTCGTCTTATGTTTTATTTTTTCACATCATATTTTGTATGTATTTTCAGAGGGACTTTGTCGCATGTAGAATCTTATCCATGTGTGTTTCCAGCCGAGGAACAAGCAGCTGGAAACTAGCCCTCGGTTATAATCTGGCATATTTACTGATACTTTGCATTTGTCTATTAATATGTACTGTCCCTGTTTTAAATAAATATATTTGAAATATAAAATCTATTAGTTGTCATGCTAATGCATTCCCTCTCCTGAGCTCAGGTCATATGCAGCTCCCCCAGAGTCACCCTTGTCTTCTTTGCTCTCTTTGTCTTGACAGGTTTTTTTCTGTTTCCATTTTCAGTTGATGAATTAAACTCTGTGAGACGTTCAAAGCTCAGGATACTGTTTCATACTTAATCTCACCTGCTTAAAACTTCTCCTAACCCATCAGTGTTGTTCCTTGATCTTCATGATGCTTTTGGTTCACTAATGTCCTCTAACAAACTTCTGAGGCCTCCACAGAAATTACAAGTGGACTTATTATTGCTTCATGATTAAGATTAAGATTCATGACACACTTTCAAGATTTTTTATTTGTTAAACCTTTTGAAAACTGAGCACCATCATCCTCCCGCTTCATGATTATGCACATTTCTGTGTTAGTCAGTCTCATAAAATCCTTATAAAACACATTAAGGCTTGCAGTTCAAACTTTGAAATATAATTTGAAAAGATTAAAAATGAATTAATATTTTACAAGCAGCTGCAATGTCCTTCCAAAGTCAGTTATTTCTTTTTTTTTTTTTTACCAAAAATAATGGTCATAATGATTAATTCCCCCTAAAAGAGGAGAATAAAGTTTTGAGGAAAACTCAAAAGGAAAAGGTTCCCACTGTGTTTATTTTATCGGAACCAAAACTGTACCATACTCTGCTTGTCTGATGTTGAAACAGAACTAAACAACAATGCAATGGAATAAGCGCTTCAAAAATGATCCATGTTTAATCTTCCCATGACCCTGTTAGAGCAGAACCATACAAAAACCTAAATAATCATTGTGCGTGGACGCTGAATGGGTTGGTGGCGTTAGGGGGGTGATGGGTTGCACCGTGTGTTTGGTATCCACTCCACAACGCCGCCTTGCAGCCATCGCACGGTGACAGACATGAAACCTCAAAACATCAGCCATTCAGTCAAAGCCTGCTGTCTGCAGCAAATAAAGGCTGTCAAAGCCAAACACAAGAAGCTGTCAATCAGCTCTGGTGTTTAAGACAGAAACGAGCATATGGAGACAAGTGTGCAGAAAAACGGGTGCAAAGAAACCAAAAAAGAAGCGGCCTTTACGGCCTACAAGTGCAGATGAGAGAAAAAATCCCTTTTGCCTCCGACTGAAACATTAGGAGCACACCATGCGTGTCACTCAGACGGATCAATTTCAGCGGCTCTGAGACGACACCTGGCATCCGCCGGCCCGGAATATTCCATCAGCGGGTCTGATTCATCCCCTTTCTTCTCAAATGTTCCTTCTGATGAAGCTTTCGCTCGATGTGAACTTGGAGAACAACGGGGAGGAAACAGAAACGGAGAGGAGCGGATCGCATGCTGCTTCATCAGGGGAGACAGCGGGGGCGTTGACAACAATCAAAAGCAAAAACAAGGTGGGCAAAACAATAAACAATCCGCAGCTTGTGTTTTGTTTTTGTGTGGAGACGGGAGCAAAGGAGAGGAGGAGGAGGAGGAGCTTTTATGGCCTGATGGGATGGATCTGTGACAACACACCAGAATAAACAGCTAAAATCAGTGCTTCTCCCATGCAGGGGTTCAGATGCAGCAACACAAACAATAAGACTACACTGACGATCATAAATCACAAGCTTGCAGAGTTCATCACTTAAACTCAGCTTGTATGGGGATCACCCCCCTCCCCTCCTGCTGCACGCATCGTTTCATAACCACTTCCCCCAGGCTGCAGGAGCTTCATCGCAGGTCCTCGTCCAGTCCTGGTCCGGTCTCTGTCTCTCCAGCATCCCTTCTCTTTTTCTGCGTTTCTGCAACATCCCCTCAACTCCCATCTCCCCTTTTGCATTAACCGATAGCTTGTTATAAGCAGCCCATCAGTGAGCTGTCCACCCGCGTCTCGGCTGTGGACTGACGTTTATTAAGAGTCGGCTTTCTGCTCCTCGCCCTTTCCTCTGCTTCTCTCTGCATCCCCTCATGAATACAGAGAACCAATTAGAGGCAGAACAAGGCACGCGTCTGCAAGCCGCGAGAGGCGAGGCCGCAAACACAAACGCCAAAAATCGAGACGGCAGACAGGTGAAGAGACACACAGCAAAAAAAGAGAGAGAGAGACACGGACAGAGAGGAGGGAGGATTTAAGTAATTCTCACAAGAGTTTCAGCCTCTGAAAAAGGAAACAAATTGGGACACTGCCTGCAGTGCTAAATGGATGCTGTCAAAAAAGGAGAAGACAATGAATAAAATACATCAACAACTTGTGGAATAAACATGCAGCACTTTTATTCATGTCATTAAAGCTTTGTGGGGACCCCGCACGGTCGAATTGTGCAGCAAACTCTCATTCTGTAATCGCAAAGCTTGACATTTACCCCAAGCAGCAGGAGGACGCCCCTGTGGCTAAACAAATAACATCCTCAGCGGTGGGCCGAGTAGGACGGCTGATATTTTGCCTTTTGGTTTTGCATGAGGTCATCTGTGTCCTGTCGGTCTAGTTAAAATGTGTGTGTGGCTCATTATTTTCTTGACTACATGTATTGTAAATTCAAACTAGAATCAGCCACATCCTGTGTTGCGGTTGGACACAATGGGACATGACTAGGCTTCCACCCTGAACGCACTGTTCCCACATCCCGTCTCTTGAGACTTTGCATGTTATGGTGCAGCAATGGCATAAACATGAGGGGTTTGTTGATGATGAAGACGAGCGCCATCTGAGGAATCCATCTGAATCACAGGAAGATGCTAGTGGACAAAAAAAATCCTGTTTTAGGGTCGGATATAAAATCTGGAACAAACATTATTCCAGTGGGTTTCTTTATCTATGTTTAGTCTTTTATAAACATCCCTTCACATCTGGGAATACTAATGTCTTCATGTAAGTCAAGAGTGTCTGAATGGTAGGTAGTCCCTTGCAGACAAAGGCTAATCAGCAGTAGCTATAGCATTTAGTCACTGGATGGGTGAAGGTAGAGAAATTTCCAAAGAAGCTGTTGGGATTTGGATAAAGTTCCCATTACAAGATTTCACTTACAGCTGTCAAAAAAGTAGCTCAAGGAACTCAAAAACTGCCCCTTATTTGTAGTAACCTGGCTTTTTAGCCTGAAAAGGTCATTTTTTTTATGGGAAATTATTTTTATTCTGGAAAAACAAAAGCAACAAAAAAACCTCCTGCTGATAAAATACGATACAATTTTGAGTTATTAACTATGACATGTAGATTTTTTTTCAAGCAAAAACATAAAACCGAGTGGATTTTTGTAGAAATCTAGTTTGTTTCTTTGCTGTTCTGGCCTTTTACAGTAACACGGTGTAATAAGCAGATAATAGCGGGTTAATTAGTTGGGCTATCTCCTTAGTGAGCCTGCTTTAAGCTTACAAACTGTAGTTGGGTTACTTTCCATTCTATGACTACAAAGGGCCCAGTTAGGGACCACAGCCACCAGGGAATATTTGATGTTAAACCCACCTATTTTTAACAGTTCTGTATGCATAATATGAACAGTGGAAAACATCTCATTTTAAAGCTAACACCTATCGTCGTCCTCATTTGTGCTCTTGGGGATTCAGCCAATTGGCACCAAAGAAAATAAATGCGGTTCCTGCATTCGCTGCAGTGCAAACACCAACCAATAGCATAGCCAATAGCATTAAGTCTACAGCTATTTCAGATCCCCAGTTGCAGTTTATTTCAAACCTGCAGTTTATTTCAAACCTGTTGCTTTGGAGAACATCCATGAACAAACATGTTGCACAGAAAGATCTGAGAAGGCGAATCCAGGAATACTGAACAACAAATCAGGGGTTGATGATCAGACAAATGTATTTTTTTAAGCCAGGGAGGTGAATGAGGTGAAGCTATGCAAACAACATGCCACATTCGTACAACAGAGTGTCCAAGTCCTGTTGGAATCCACAGATATGCAAGACATGTAAAGCTGAACAACATTGCAACATAAAGAAAACCGGACAGATGTTTACACGGCCCACTTAATCAATTAACAGCAGCTAATTAATTAACAACAGGACTGGTTCACTGAGCAGATGAGCTGAGAGAAACAGAAGGAAGCTGCGAGCTGCACACATTATGACCCCTTTGATATCGTCTAAGGCTTACCAGTGGCATTAATGGAAATATTTCACAATATCAAGAAAATACACAGCTACAAATGTGCCTGCAATAGGAAGCATACACTAAAGGCAGTTAGTTTAGATTGTTTGAAGTTATCAGCTTTAAATTCAAAGGTTAACTGGTACAAACAAGCAGAAAGACATAATCATACACACAAAAAATCAATATGCTTCAGTAATACATACAAACCAGGGATAAATGTGTTTATTATTTCTACAGAACCGTTTAATCTGCCTGTTCTACATCATTAGAGAGCAACAAAGATCAGTAGAAAAGAGCTGGCTGTGTTTGATGAGACGAATATTCATGTTATTCATTACATCTGCTCATCTCAGGCTGTGACATGTCAAATTGTTGGCGATGAGAAAAATATGAAGACATTTTCACATCAAAACCTGATGAAAGAAGGTAAAGAAAAGAGCAAGAGACAAAAAGCAACAACTCTGAATCTGAGGGGGAGCGAGAGGAGCCTCTGCTTGGGGTCATCTGTCAAGTCGTTGGGTTCGGCCATTAATGCAATAAAAACTAATAAAGAAACTCTCTGTGGCGTCCAACGCTGAGACCGGCTGTTTGCTGCGGATTGTCACGGCCTCCCAAACAGCACTCACAAAAACTCAAACACGCACACAAGCGTCGCTTTCTTACAATGTCCACAGACAGATGAACGGAGCAGAAAGCCTCTAGGTGGGCAAGGGTGGGATTTTCACACGCCTGACTCCCCAAAGTGCATTCAGTACAGTGCAGAGCCGAGCAGGACGTAAACACAAAGGCTGGGATTGTCTGCACCCAGTGGGCGACTCACTGAAGCAGAATGACAGGAACACACTGAAGCATGGACACTGATATACAAACAGGCTCCATGCAGACATGCCTCAACACACACATGTATTCACACATCAGTACAGTCCTGTTTCGGTGAAGCAGAGGCCTGCAGAGCCAAAGCTTTGTCCCTCTGTGGCCCACGGTGAAGAAGAATAAACCAATTGACAGATTAGCTTTCTGGTTATTCTCTGTAACTTCCTCTCTCAGCCACCAATTATCTGAAGAGCTATTTCTGTAAGCCTTCAAAGATTAACTTCTGAGGATGGTAAACTCATTCTTTAGCAGGAATAAAACATATTTTAATGGTTTGTCCAGTATGTACACTGTTTGACAACTTTAATGGTTCCACTTAAATATGTTTTCTTTCTCTGAGGCATTTTAGTGGTTGGGCTATAAAATCAAGGACATGACAAACTTGATATGCAACAGAAATAAACATTTTATTGCCACTTAGTGCCCCTAATAAAATATTTCAGGGCTTTTTATTTCATCAAGCATGGCAGTAATCTTAAACGTGGGCAATTTTTTTCAGGATCTGCAGAGCTGTGCTGGAAGGGGAAACAGCAGAGAGACGATAAAATATATTAACTTCACAGCAGTTCAGTTAAATACGAATTGCTGTATTATTTAGATGTTCAGAGTGCATTAACAGTGCACTCCAAACGTATTCACAATCTTTGAAATTTTTGTTAATGCATTTTGTTTGCTTGTTTATCATAAAAAATTACTATAAAATATACGTTTTTGTTTGTTGAGTGACAAAATGTGACTGTCATTGTCAGAGGCTCAACCGTAACAGTCCTCATTTATAAAGTAATACTTACAAATAGTTCCAACTGCTGAAGCATCGGAGCATAAATTTTTCTTACGTTAATTAATGTTTGAACACCAACGCTGCCAGCTAACCCCAGGTTGAGCATTTGAAAAATCTTGCCATGGAAGATTAACACAAACTTACAGACGTGTGTGTGTGTGTGTGTGTGTGTGTGTGTGTGTGTGTGTGTGTGTGTGTGTGTGTGTGTGTGTGTGTGTGTGTTTTGTGACTTCACTGAAGGGAACGGCCATCCCTGAATTCAATTAAAATTTCTCTACGTGAGCCAAAGCTGTAACTTGTGGGTATAAAAGTGCAATGTGGAGTTGACGCTAAAACAAACACAAGTTGACATTCATAAACAAGTGATGAGGCTCTGGGTTTTCGCTGGAGTCAGTAAACATGTTCAGTGCCGTCATACTCGGCTGTAAAGTCTGAGATAAATCTGGTTTGCATTTTGCAGGGGGTGCACACTCGCGTTGCTTCAGAGGCAGCGCCATGACATCTGCGCTACTCCGCGAGCCAACTGAGGATGACTGGGACAACCGCATCACTACCGCATCCTTCAGTCAGGCCTCTTGCCGCTTCGCAGCCGTGGCTTTAATTAAAAACAGAGCGCAAATACATGCATGCACACAGGCATATTTTGCGGGGTTAAACCCATGTGCGGTGCCTTTCCTCTGTGTGACAAATGTCTTAAATCCCCCTTCTTCCCATCTGAATCCCTCTCCTCTTAGCTTCTTACATTCAACCACAGGGGAGTCCTTTTCTTCCATTCTCTGGAGAAATATGGCAGCTCCACAATCCTCCTTTCTTAATGCTGTGGCCAGTGTTGAGTAAAAGAGAGCGTGCATCAGATCAGCTTTCCAGTACATTTGCAAGCTGCAATATGATGTGGTTGCTCATTTCCTTGTGGTCTATGAGCATTTAAATCTAAGCTAATAAGTCAGGGGTTAGAGCTTGCCTTATTGATGGGAATGCTTTTCACTGGCTCATATAAATAAGTACTTCTGTCGTCAAAAAACTTATGACACAGATTAATCATTTAGGCTTTGAACCTTTACAGGTTTTTCCCTAATTATCTGACATTAGTTCACATTGGCTGACTTGTGTATTTTTTCCCTAATTTTATGAGGAGGCTTAAAACGTTTCTGTTTGATGAAGCTCATCGTTAGTGTGGATTAGATTTTCCTGAGCTGTCACTGCAGTTGCGTGCTAAAGCCCCAGGCTGCGTGAGAAGCTACTAAAAACTTTTCCTCGCTGATGTTTTTTTCATTTTTTTATTAACATTTGCAATTATTGCTGCCATTAATTTAGCATTTTCTGTTTCTTCTCTATTGTCAGAGCCAGTGTTGGAACAACACTCCTAACTCCTAACTCAGTGAATCTATGTTTAGTCATGTCCTTTCCTAAATGAATTTAGTGAGAGTTTTTGCTCTCATTAACATTACATAATATCTTTGTTTGCCTTTAAAGTATGCCTGCCTCAGTGCTCTATATTATTGAATGTATTTGTGTCTTTCCCAGGTGCAGCCGCTCAAATAAATACTGCTTCCACTAACTGCACTGTTGAATTTTGTTTTCTCCATCAAAGGTAATCCAGACCTACCACTTCTGTATTTAGCTGTCTTTTTCCTAAATGGGCACAGATACTACTGCCAGTAGCTCTTCTCTTTGTATTGTTTTTATCTCCTAGAAAGTACCCCAGGCTCCTGCTGGTTCTGTTGGAGGTTTCTTGCACTCAAAATGGAGTTGGTCCGCTCCCCCATCACTGCATGCTTGCCTATGGGAGATTGCTGCAAAGTCAACGACTAAATTTAATTAACTGGCTTTGTTTTGACAGGTAGCCATTTACCAATTGATGAACTGAAGCTGAATCTATTCTGCTTTAGATAAACTGACTGAATTCTATATACCTTCGTATGAAATTGACCTGTTCTTCCTATAAAGTGACTGGAGTGAGTTTAATGTAAATTGGTGCCATTTACCATGTTTTCTTGAACATAAATCCCACTTTTTTATATATTTGGCTGTTCCTGCAAACTATAGTTCGATTTGGCTTATATAATTTTTTCTTCTTCATGATGCATTTATTGGCTGTTGTGTTAGATATTAATTTACACTGAACCAATGATTAAACATTACCGTCTGCAACAATGACGAAAGTAAATCGCAGGCTGAAAGTAAGCTGGGAGAGGGATGAGTTACGTCTTCACAGCTTTGTAGTCACCAAATAAAAGTGAATAAAAATGACTTCTTTGTGTTGCTGCTTCATTCAACAAATCGCCTCCCCATCATCCTGGATTTATACTACATGCGTCTCTGCGTCTCTCCGCCAGCAAAGTGGAGCTGCTGTGAACCAAACTAATTTAGAGCACGGACATTGGTGTGTCATAAACTGCCAGCAGACTTCCTAGCCATTGTTGACAGATTTTTTTTAGTTAAAAATCATGCATCTTAATCCAACATGTTACCGGTTCATATCAGTATTTTCAACGTCCCCCAAATGTTTGAAAATTTCTAAATAAATGCGACTTGACGTTCAGGGCTACATATATATGTTTTTTATTATTTCTCTTCATGACGTATTTTTTGACTGATGAAACTTTGAATCCAGAGCCACTTAAATGCCTTCGTCGCCCGAAGCTCTGCCAACAGTAGCAAGAACTGACAAATACCAATGCATAAACAAAACAGTCTGTAAATGTTTAAATAGATGAATCTGGGGCACTCAATTCATTTTTAAAACACAGAGCGAGACATCTCAATGTTTCACATCAAAAAAACATCCCAAATGACTTTATATATGTTAGGGTTACTATGCGGAGCGTTTTAATGGGTTGCTCTGACATGAAAATATCACTTCAAAATTCACCGTTTGAGGCCTACTTCAAGACACTTGAGTGACAGCTGTATAGAGAAAACACATGAAGGAGGCTTTAAGAGTTTCAGATTAAATCTCTTCATGTAGGATGAGAAACAGGAAATATTTCTTGCATCAAACCAACCAACACACGTCTATTTGATTGATGTGCTTGGGTAGAAAAAAACTGACAGACTTTTAAACTCGAGCCCACCTTTAGGGGCATAAAATGACAGAAGGTTTATGACATCTTTTCATCACCTGAAAAGAAATTCTCAGTGTTAAACCCCTGAGGTGAATTTGTGTAATGTGAGGAACACAGCAAGATAATAAATAAACATAACTGCGACGTTGTTATGTCCCACTTATGTGTCATTTAACTTCAGTTCACTCCCTCAACTATTAAAAAAAAAAGTACTTTCGCTGCTAACGTATCCACAGATGTATTGTCCTCATTGATGCGATTTAGCTTCCTCAAAAAGCTTCGCATTTGCAAGAATCCACCTTAGATATAAATGTCAGCTTAACACCAGCTTAACATGATTTCATTCTCATCTTTCAGCATAAGGTGAAAGTCTTTGCTTGGTGCAGATAAGAGCCAATCTCCAACCGACATGCTTTTTAACGGTTGCTCAACAAAAAGCCTCAAAAGCGACAAGCTGGATGTAAAACACTCCAAATATAGGAGAAGAAGACAAAGACGAAACACGTAGGAGGTTTTTAAGAGGAGTCAAGAGATTGGAGCTTAAATGGGGGAAAGGAGGACAAAGACAAAAGCTGAAAATTTAAATTTTTGATTAAAGTAAAGGAGAGACGATAATCCATTTCACAGTCTCCCACCACAGCACCCTTCATATGTGGTCTGTGGGAGTGGCACGGGTTGGGCTGGCCTAGATACATCCTAAATGAATAAAGCTGTAATATCCTTTGATACAGGTCGTTCAGCTTCAAGCAGCATCTTTTTCCTACTTTTAATCTGGTTTGGGTGTTTCTTTAAATCCAGCGGAGTATTATCCTCATCGGCAGGCGTTTAGGATAAGGGAGGGATGTGACACAATTGATGGAATGCAATAATCTAGTGGAAAATAACGTTAATAATCTCCCATAATTCAGGTTTTGAGTGTTCATTTTTAAATTGGCCAGGGATTATGAGCAGGAGATTCACCAGAGGGTGGTAAAAAAAAAAGACGCCATAAACACAATGATGTTGATTAACGATAAAGCAGCTGGCTTGGGGGTATATCTAAGAGAGAAGTCTGATATTTGGCTCACACCGAGCTCTCCATCTCCAACGATCCCTCCTCAGTGGCCTATTAAGCATCCAGCATCTGAAAAAGGCCAGACCTCAAAGTGAGCGGAGCCTCTCCCCGTGCTCGTCATTACCATGTTTGTTTATCTGCAGCTCGCTCCCTCAGAGGAACACCCAGCCTTCTTAAGGAGGGAGAAGAAAGCTTCAAAAGTGGAAATAAGGCATACATTTGAGTCCACTCCCAGGACGGCACACCGTACCGAGCCATTTCCATAATGGCAGCCTAATAGGAGCAAGCCGGCTGTGAGGAAGAGGAGCACGTCGCCCTCATTAAGGCTCTCGCTCAGCAACAGATTAGCGCTTCATTAACATACAGAGAAGCAGAGGAAATTACTGCTCTCCATTTCACAGTCTGAAAGGCAGGCAAAGACCAAAGACGGAGATAAGTGCTATAAAGATGGACTCCATTCAGAAAAAAGTGATATCGGTATGAAATTTTATTTAAAGGGACATTGAATATGGAAGACAGTGTGACTTTTATCTTTGTCTGAGTCCCTGCTATGACTGTTCTCTGCCACTTATTGATGTTCTCCTACTCAATAAAGCATTTGAAATCCCACTGTCCAGATAGGCATCTGCCTGAGAAAGTTCCAGGGATGTCAGGATACAAACATGTCAGCCGTTGGGATCGATCAGAAAAATCAAACCAATTACAGCGCGACAATAACTTCATGGTATTAATAAGGGATAAATCGATACATAAAGGGTAATTCAACACACACTTAGAAAAACAAAATTAAAATCAGAAGTCAAAATTTGAAACTTCAATGACATGAAAAAAACATGTGGTCGATATTTTTATTTTTAATGGTGCAAACAAATATGTGGTGAGGATTACAAACAATCTTGACCAAGCAAATGTATTCAGCAGCAGCTCTGCTCAGTGTCCAGGGATTTTGCTTTTTATTAATTTGGTGACCTACTGGAGTCAGTGGGGTTGGTTTTAAAGGCTTTTTACTACAGCTGCATTTCCATTTACTATATAGTTGTATAATTTAAAAATTAAATTTGCCTAATGGAAACATGGCAATTTTTTTAAAATGTTGCATTTAAAATTGTTTTAAAGCCAGAATGAGTTCATTACAGTTTTGTGTTTATTACACAAAACTTTAATGGAAGCACCTTTTCCTCAAAATATGAGCCACATGATCAATAACCAGATGGTGGAATGTTTTTTAATTACTTACCGCATGAACAAAGATATTCACATGTGATTTTAATGGGAAAGTCACATTAAATTGTGTTTTGTATTAAATGGAAGTTGTTAGATTTTGGTTTTTTCCAATACTGACAAAGTTGTACACATATTTGTAATGGAAACACGGTTTATTTCTGCTAAAGTTGTTAGCTGCAGTCTGGGTCCACTGGTGCTAACGATTACCTTTGTTAATATTAGCTACATTAGCTGCCCATTTCTTTCCTAATATAAATTGTCCCAGAGTCTAGTTTCTGATTAGTGGTTTAAATCTAATCCTAACGTTGGACAAGATATTGAACCACACAGTGAGTCGAGATGTAGAATGACACCAAGGTATAATGTTTGCTCAATGCAGAATAGGGAACTTTGGCAAAGTACATAATATTGTTGTTTTTAGAGATCTTAGTTTTCAAATAAAAATATCTTAAGAACAGAAATATTCACGTTTTAAAAATCTATGCACAAAAATAATTGCTCTATATGAAATGGAAATGACTAAATTGACTGCAAATTTCAATTCTTTAATTGATTAGCAAGGTGTTTTTGAGCAAAAGTTCAAATATTTTAATGAAGTCCCAAAGTGTGAAGTCAAAGTGAGGAGAAAAAAAAACTTTGTAATTTGTAAGGACATCTTGAAATTAACTCTTTAAGGTGTCGCAAGCAAACTCTTATATATTAATGAATTCCTCTCATGTTTTTTTAAAAACATAAAGATGTTTTGGGAGATAAAAAAATGGTCTAAGGTTCTTATGCTTTAACAAACCAAGAACAATTTCTGAAAGTTACTTAACGGTAATTTGTGAAGGTCTGCTGATGTTAATTTAACTGGAAGAACTGGCTGACCACGTCATGGTAGAGACAGCTCTGCGGCCGTTTTTAAACTAAATTAAAACAAACTTGTAGACTTCAGTCCAAATGTTAATAATTCTCACAACATATCTGACTCCTGGTAAAATGTTTAATTTTTAGGGAATACTGCCATAAATATCTGAATATTTGCCAAGTAAAACTGACAATGTGGTCAATTAGGAAAAGACAGGTTTGAACGTTAGCATAGTTCTTAACTTAAAGAAAAATGTCCACAATACTTTAGCATATAGAAAAAGTTGGTCGTTCGTTTCTAATTAGCAGAAGAAACGATGGGTATAAATCACTTGTTCTCGCTCTTCCTTGTCAACCAGCTTTTATTCAATAATTACCAGAAATTTCCCACCTCAACATGTATAATGATGTGACGCTTTGCCATTTGTCCCCTCTGTCTAACTCCATGCTGTCAACACCTTGTCTTTCTTTTTAATGGACTCTCGGGGGGGAAAGCCGATTATCTAAAGGTTGGAAGAGTTATCATTACCTCCACAGTATGAGCCGACTTTGGCCAGAAGGCAATCAAGCTAAAGAATGTGTTTCAGCCTAATGAGATGTTCTTTATTCCATATAGGAAAGAACATGTCAAAGACTCTGTGAACAAAAGACACATTAACCCTACAGGAGAGTCATTCTACTATGGAAAACCTCTGGCATCTTAGAGGTTTTCTATCCTTTCTGACCTTACCTGATGTCTCAAGCGTGACATGAAAGAAAAGTGGTGCATATGTTGTACACTAGGTTGACTGTAGCTTTACTGCGTATGATTATAGGGGACGTGAGTAACAAGGCAGCCCAGCTTCCTTTATCAGTTAGGATGAAATATAACTATAAATTGACAGGAACTTCAGAGTAACTTTAAAACATTTACATTGCCTTACTTTAAAAGCTGAACATCCTGCCATTTATCACAATTTCACAATTTAGTCTACTTCTGCTGCTGACATGTTGTTCCTTCTGCAGAAGAAACCTCAACTTGTCCAGAAATCTTTTCAAGAACCAAGACAGAAAAAAGTGAGTGGGAATCTACCTAGAAAACGACCCAGGCAGTGCTAAGGCAACTGGGCTTATTTTCTGATTTCTTGAGAGATGTTTTATCTCTCATGCAAAAGGTTTCTTCAGGTCTGAACAAAGTAGGAGTAGGCCTGCAGGTTGTAGTCAGAAAAACAACTAACTTCTGGTTTCAGCGCCTCTACTGAGTCGCAGAGAGAAAGCCTTTTTTAAGATCTTTTAACTTGTAAAATCTTAAATATTTTCAGTATTTAGATTACAAGAAATAAAACTGCCCGAGATTGTTGATTATTCAATTTGAAGTTAAATTAAAGCAGAATTTTTCTATGAGACTCCTCTCATCTGCTTTAATTATGAACTAGCGCAGTTCATTTAAAATCCAATCTACCAACACATTTCCACAGAGTTTATAATGGCAGTCGGTGGGTTTTACACCACACCCACAATGAAACAATCAGAGATTGATGTTGTGCCGGTCTAATTTCACCACTTTCTGCTCTCCACTGTGGATATCTGGACCCACACATCACAGTGACACTCCTGGAAGAGGAGCACCTGCTCAGTGTCAGGGGACATAATCTACATAAACGACTTGGCATGGCAAACCTGCAGACACAGTAAACAGACTAGATAAACAAAAACATTAAGTTCTGGAGAAAAAACAGTTAATGAATCCACAGTCAAAGCACAAACATTGTTTAAATGCAAAAGCCTGTGTTAGTATTGTTTGAGATCACAGCATACACATCCTCTAATGTCCATGTCTTGCAGGATAATTATCCATGTCACAAAGCTCCAATCATCTCAAACTGGTTTGTTGAATGAGTGAGTTTCCTAGATTCCAGTGACCTCCAAGATTTCACTCCAATAAAGCCCCTTAAGGATACGGAGGAACGGGAGACGCCCATCAGAGATGTACAGCTGGCATCTGACCAATATTTGAGGAATCCACCTGTTGCTGAATCAAAGCCACGAAGGCCTGAGTCAGTACTAGAAAGTTGTACTTAATAAAGAAGCCCGAGAGGGTATATTGAACTGCTGGTCCTGCTGACATTCCAGATTCTTAATAACAACAAGAAAGAGGAATCGTTCTTAAGTGCAAGTGAGACGGCCTTGCAGTGCAAATGCTATCGATGTTAGACATGTATCCTCAGGACTCTGTGCTCAACTCAAAGCATTCTGATTTAATTAACTTTGGACAACAATAGCCCTGAGCTAGAAGAAAATGGAAGACCTTTCAAGAAATATATTGATGCTGCTGTGGTTCAGAAAGACTGATCTATATATAATATATAATCAGAGGACCAGAAGACAAATATGAGGAGATTTGTAAACCTTTGACGGGTTTTTCTAAATGCCAGTCGTGGTCTTGTGGAGCTGCTCTGTTTTGTTATGTTGTTTACTGCTTTGAGAATTTAATTTCTAAAAATCCTCCACTGAATTTAATACTTTACAAATCTAAATATTTGCTTTTTATAATTTTTTAGTTAGTTACTTCAGACTTTTTGCATTATGTTTCATACATCCTTTCTTCCTTTGTCTGCTTTTTTTTATATTTTATCCTGCAAGAGGTAACAGTCCCTTTATACCAACTCCAAAGCACTTTGAAAAAAAATGTCCGTTTGCATATATCACCAGCTTTAACAAGTGTTAAGCAAATCAATTTTACCTCAGGATCAGTAGAATTTGCAAAGTTTTGGCATAAAACTTGAAATTGGCCTTATTTCATAATCTGTTCGCCAAATTATGAGGATTAGTTTAACTCAGTATTTCAGATTATGCTTGTGGGTTTAATTACTTTCAAGCCATGCACTGCATCTTTAGTCAATTCTAGTTTAATTCGCTGAAACCTCAAACAAGATCTGGATCATGAATCTAAATTCATCAGCTAAAACCAGGGAGAGACTGTAGTAACTCACACCAGCATCATTAAGCAGCACGACTCATTTTCAGCTTTCACTCAATTTAATGACTTACCCAAAGCCTCTCTGAACCACCTACATTATATTGCTGCAGACTCACTAAATTAAATAATAAATGAAGCATGCATTCAGAACCGCAGTTAGCAGTGAGGATGCCGAGCTGCAGCATAATGAGCTCGGTCTGTGGTGTGAGCCTCATTCACAAGTGAAACAATCACCTTTTGTGGTACGTCTTAGGTGTCACAGTCAGTCATGCGCTGGTGGCTGAGGTGAAAACACGAAATCACACTGACTTGGTTGTGCAAAATCAAAGGAACAAATGAGCATTTTGGCTACAGACAGAAAACCTTATGTCAGTGGTCTCAGCTGTGTTATACAACCATTTCTTGGGACCGTAAAAGAGTTGACAAACAACTATTGGGGTCTCTTTTGAAAGCTTTAAAACCTGATGGTGTCGACACAGTTACAGAATACGACTCTCAAAATATTAGCTGTTTATGTGGGTTTGACTACTCGGTTATAGATGGAATCAAAGCAATTTGATAAACTACTAATTGCAGTGACTTGGGTTACGGTTATATGGAGAAAGTTCTTTGTGACTTTTAAAACCTGCAGGATGAAGGATTGTTGTTTTACTGAAACTCCTTAGATGCAAAGTAGTGACAGGGAGGCAGGTCTGCATGACAAGTAAAAGGGAAGCAAAATATATTTACTTAAATGCTCAAAACATGTTGTTTTGTATGATTTGATCTGTACAATTTCAAGATTCCTTGTACAAACAGCAGAAGTGTGAGGTGAGGCAGTGATGAGCTGAATCTCAGAGAATGATGCAGACAGATGGCACATTAGAAATGTAAACATCCACAAAAAGTGCGCCATCTGATGATGGACTGATGAGTTTAATCACAGAGACTGCATTAAACATTCTACAGAGCCAGAATATAGACATTTTCTGGAGACACATCAGATGTGATTCAGGGAATTTCCATTTGATTTTACATCTTTCAGATTAGTAATGACTCTCTAATGTGATGTGTTTTGCCAATTTGCTTTGTTTTGGTTTCTTAATAGGAAAACTACTTGGTTAAATTTAAGCACAGATTATGTTTTGACTTGATAAACAATCCTGAACACAAAATCTTTTTAACAAGGGAAGTTATTGGATTTTGGCTACTGGAGAATTTTGCTTTACCAGAATAATGAAAAGAAATTGGATATTTATTTTAAACTTTTTAAATTAAAAGTATACAAATGTAACTTTAGTGTAAAATAGAATTAAACTTTAATTTGCTTTACTTGGATTAAATGGTTTTGGGGTATTCTTCCATAAATGACATAATGATGAATAATGACTCTCTCCTAGCTAAGAGTCCAATCAATCTTTCATATTAAAAAAACAAATCACTTTTTAAAAAAAACCTCACATCTGTAATAAGGTGCATAATTTGCTCCAAATGTTTTGCCACTCGGATTTTCAGCAATCTCTAAGAGGAAATTAAGTAAACTCAAGCACTCATAACACTATTATAAAAGGATAAAATGTTTAAAGCATTTTCAACAGACAATAGACAAAAAGTTTTACATTATCAAATGTCAGACCAGAAAAGTAGGAGTTTTACTTTAAATGTTTTCTTTGTATATTGTAAGGTAAAGAGTAAGTTACTCACGACAAGGGTGACTGTTAGGTTTTTTCTAAAAAGAAAATGCCATCAATTGTTTCTGACAAACAAATATTTTTACTATGTTGACTGTAGATGTTAGGCAAGAGGAGTGATTTAAAAAAAAAGATGAAATGACCTGTAGATGCATAATAAAATATTGGACAGCTACAGCCTTAAATTGCATGAGAACTCTTACAGCTCAGAAACAGAGTATCATCAGAGGTTTTGCACAAAGGTAAAATGTTATTCTCCTGACTTGACCCTTTCCAATCTTCTGCAGAGCTAACTTCTTTCAACTCAGTAACCTTGCTTTGTTCACTTGTAGAAGAAAACTCCACTTGTGTTTTATAACTGGAGCATGAAAAGTAAACAAAGCCTTAGTGAAGAGAAAAAAAGACAGATAAAAGGATAGAAAGGAAGCGTCAGGTTCCATGTGAATTCCACCACCATCTCAAGTCTTTCACAACCAAATCAAAACACACCTCGTGTGTCTCTTCTTTATTGTCAACCGGTTTACCGCCTCACCCCCAGTCCCTGCTCCTTCATCTATCAACCCATATTTTTCTAACCCGAAA
This sequence comes from Micropoecilia bifurca, assembly GCA_903067075.1. Classification (NCBI taxonomy): domain Eukaryota; kingdom Metazoa; phylum Chordata; class Actinopteri; order Cyprinodontiformes; family Poeciliidae; genus Micropoecilia; species Micropoecilia bifurca. Next base: position 38,620 of record CAEGAF010046409.1, read on the forward strand.
CCTCTCTCAGGCTCTTGCACATCACGAAAACACTAACCCTTCACTCCAGCTACAGCTCCTTTTATCCACATGCTTGTAAAAGTTATATGCCTACAGTGCCTGCAAAAAATAGGGAAAAAAATATTGAAATTTTTCATATTTTATCACACACCCACAAACTTTAAACCAGCACAACAGTGCATAATTGTGAGAACTGTGTGACACTCTAAAATCACCTTCAAAAATGGTCTAATTTCTAAATAGTCCATCTGTTTATGATTTAATTTGAGCATTAATTCAGCTGTTCTACGAAGGCCTCAGAAGTTTGTTAAAGAACATTAATGAAGGAACAGGATTGTGTTTTCTGATAATGTTTTAAATTAAAACCAAATATGACAGTAGGTAGATCAGAAATAAGACTGAGAAGATGTTAAAGCAGATTTCGCACATAAAACTATCTTCAAAGAGCAATGTTCAATGTATGAAATTATGGGTATGGCATCACTATTATAAGCCACTATAACATGGCTGTCTACCTTAAATTACAGGACGAGTAAGGAGCAAATTATTCAGATGTGCAGCTGAGGGGTAACTCTAGAGGAGCTGTAGAGATTCATAAGTCAAAGGAACAAAAAAAATGACAAAATATCTAGAAATTCAGAAGCTGGTAGAGATGTAGCCTAAAACAATGTGCTGCTTTAACTGCACAAAAAAGTGGTTCTAAAAATAATTGATGAAATGCACATGAAGGGCAAACATTTCAGATTTTTGTGTAAAGACGAATATATAGCCTTTTAGCAATTTTAAAATTACGCACTATACTTTTAAGTTAATTATTGACTTAATATGCAAACTCATTAAAAAGATTATTTTAATTTGCCTTTGAACTGTAGCAAAAGTGCAAAAGTTCATTACTTCTGTGAAGCACAACAGAACTGCATACTAAAGACTTTGAATCCTCTGGGTTTCCATCTTCACACCACAGAGCCTCACAGCTGAGATGCAGCTCTGACAAAACTACTTTAGATCAAAAATACTTTATGCTAAATAAAACTCACGGAGCAAAGTTTGGGAAAGAAGCAAAATCAAATCTTCTCAAGTCAATTGCTTTGCTAAAAATGCTAAATCCTTTTCATCTCCAGGCGTACAGTGAAGTACTTTTAAACTGTTAGCCGTGTCTTCATTGCTAATGAAATGCATTTCATCAAACAGAAAACCTTATTTGGAAGCTGACACCCAGGTTTTAAACTGTAAGAGAACCATATTTGCCAGTAACGCTTAGCCCTGCCTTCAGACAGAATTAATGAAGTTTCAGACCACTGGCAAGAAAAGATCAAGTCATAAACAGGCGGTGTGTGTGTGTGTGTGTGTGTGTGTGTGTGTGTGTGTGTGTGTGTGTGTGTGTGTGTGTGTGTGTGTGTGTGTGTGGTGAGAGAGAGAGAGAAAGTGTGCGTTGGTGTGTGTTAGTGGAGGACGGTAACTGTTTCCCTGTGAGGACTTCTCCAATCTCTGCTGTGACTAAAAGGATTGTCAGGATTTTTTTAAAACATAATGGTAGGGGGAAAAAAACAACTTCTAAAATGAATCTATGCGTCCTCTCCATATCTCCTCCGGCATCCCTCCCTCTTCACCTTCTTGTCTTCTTCTTCTTCTTCCCCACAGTCTGCTCATTTAACACTCCACCCCAGCGTGTCTTTTTAAAGCCTTCACAACCTGAGTGTCTTATCGAGGTTTTCCAGGTCTCCAGGCGAGGTTGAGAAGAAGCTACTCTCAACCGTTCTCTCTGCTATCTGCTCCTCGCCAGTCACAATGAGACTGACATGCAAACCCAAGCGAGCTCATTTACCGCTGGTTTACCGCATCTCAACAAAAGTCTGCAGTCAGGACTTTGGCAAACAGCAAAATGTGCTTAATGGTCATAATTGTGAAAGAACTTCTGTTGACAGGAGTAAGACCAGTAAACAGAGACAGGTTAAATCTACATCATGCTGACACAATATTTAGATAAGATGCAGAACTATCTAAACTATATCCAGTCAGACAAAAAAGTCCTGCATAAAAACCAACATCGTTTTTACCAAACATGAAGAATGAAGAAAATGATACATTTTGGAGATCCGTAAATGAGCCACATGTCTCCCATTTCTCATTCCAGTCAGCCCAGTGTCTTGTTTGTTGGCAAAAACCCTCCGACGCATAAAGAATGTGTTTGTTATTGCAGAGCGGTTAGCCTAGAATATTTGATGAGTCATGTGATTAAAAAATAGAAATGTTGAAAACAATCATGCAGTTCAGATTTACATAAGATCTAGAGAAAGACGAAACAAGGAAACGGAGCGTCAGAGACCCAGAAAGCACGAGACATGAAGAAACTGGTTTCATTCATTGTCCATTGTTCTGTCAGACTGTGCAAGTGTGAGTATTGGGCTGGCAAAGCAAACCGCACCTGTTGTTTTTAACTGTCAAGCCAGTCACACATAAACCCACTGGAATTACTTATGAGCTTAATGAAAACATCTTGAGCCAAGCTGTGAGGGAGGTGAAGGGAGAGAAGGAGAGAGAGAGAGAGAGAGAGAGAGAGAGAGAGAGAGAGAGAGAGAGAGAGAGAGAGAGAGAGAGAGAGAGAGAGAGGGAGAGAGAGAGAGAGAGAGAGAGAGAGACGCTTTTATTAAATTACAAAATGCAATTAGGAGTTTTTTTAGCACCGGGGCTTCTAGAGAGGCACAGACATGCAGGTAAGTTTATTGCAGTCAGTTGGATATATTACACCTCCCCCTGTGGGACTGCTTCTTTGGAATTGACCTGCTGTTTCCATAATAATTAGAAGGAATGTGCACTACAAGGAAGCAGAACGTCTATCGAGCTAAACAGTGGAAACATTCACCATGTGCAAAACTCTTCTTTTTTTGAGAATATTACTGCACCTCCAGAGAAGAAACTCTCTGGATACAGGAAGAAAACCAAACATTTCCATCTCCTATTTGTCTTTAAGCAACAAGCTGTGAACCCTTTCCTGAATCCTAAGCAGCAACGTGAGAGCCTTCCAACAAGAAAGGCATCCTAAATTTAAATAACTACAGACCTGCTGCCTGCGGTCATGAAATCCTTTGAGACTCTGATGGAGAAGCATTTGAAGGACATCACAGCGGCCCTGCTGGAACCCCATCCAACTCGCTCAAGGAGATGTTGATGCAGCAAACATGGAAATGAATAAACTTGGTTCACAACCTGAACCACTTTGACCAACCAGGGACAAATGCCAGAATCAAAGTGTTGGCCTCCACCTGTCACACCGACAGCAGCAGGTGGAACTGGGGTTCTTCCACACAAGAACCATCAGAACCAGCAACAAACCAAAGAGTCTGTTCTCTCCCCACTCTGCCCCTCTCTGAACATAAATATCTGCACCTCAGCAAAACTCCTTTAGTTTGCAAATGACACCACTGAAACTGATCTGATCCAGGACAGTGATGGCAGCAGTGGCTGGTGAACTGGTTCAGTCTGAGCGAACTTGCATTGAAGCCAATCAAGACTGTGGAGATCATGGTGGACTTTCCTCACGATCCTCGACAAAGCTTCGTCTAATGTTGATCACTTTCCTCCACTCTGATAAACACCTTACAGTTAGTGTCACAACAACTCCTCTCTTTTCTCATAAAGAACTGGCTGCAAATCCATGTACATACCTGCTTCTTTCTCCTCATTTCTTTTCTCTACAGTTTATATATTTATACTTTATATCTGCAAGCTGAGAGATCTTAAAACCCAAAGTCAGATTTCTTGTGTGTGCACACAATGTTGGCCAAAAATTAATACAAAAGATCCCACAATAGTAAAAATAACTAAAAAAAATTCTAAAAAAGAAATCACATTATTTTAAGAGCCTCTACTTAATCACCACATATTAATTTATCTGGTAAACTGTACCATGTAACAATATAAACCTAAAACAATAGCAAATCAACTCTATTTTCATTCTAATTATCAATGATGACATAGGAAACCTAAAATACTTTCATCCACCTAAGTGCTTTTATTTCAGGGCTTTTCAACTAGGACATTTTTACAGACTTTCACAACATAAGCTAAATGTAAATGCACAAAATTGCTGGTTGTATATTGATCATATATTCAACACTTAAATGGAATAAAATGTGTCACCTTTAAATGATCAAATTTTTCACTTCTATAGTATTTTCCATTTTCCAGAATGTGATCAAGCTAGTGTGCTACAAGATGCACCCAAGACAGGAAAATAACACCTTACCGGCGTTGAAGCATTGACACCGCCTCTGTTCAACTTTGTTTTTTTTGTATTTTCACCTCAGCATTGTACATGATGTAAATTCCCAGCAGTTTTGTTTGCACACCCGCGTTCTTGACATGTGCAAGACATCGAGATGGAAAATAACCTACAGAATACACTTACTTAAAATAGTTTGAAGGTATGGCTTTTCACAAATATGTGTGTTTGTTAGATTATTTTCTGTGTGCCTTCACGAACATATATATTTCATAAGGCCTCTAAGCCTGCAAGACATTGAGGCTGAATACGCCTACATAAACAAGTGTTTCCTGACATTTGAACTAGTCTTAAAACAATGAGGATTATTTCTCTACACCCACGACCACTGGTATGTTCTGACCTATCTGACAAGCTGTCAACCTTTGCATTATGCTCGCTGGTTGACAGCACAGCGACAAATGTTGTGAGCATGAGAGTGGGAAAAAAGCACAGATTTCTGGGGAGAAATGTCATACTGGAATTAATCTTTTTGCTTGGCAATTACCTGAAAGCCATTTGCAAAGAATCAAGCTGGTATTAATACATCATAGGCAGACCCTGGCTGCCTTATTTGCACTGTAAAATGTCACAAATGGCAGTTCTTCACCATTCACATCGCACGTACAATGTTTATGCAACAAACTCTAAAGCGTCGCCAGGAGCCATCACTCCTTTAAAAACAATAAGTAGGTTGTCTTTCACCCTGCGTCAGTTTTATTTGCCTCTCAAAAACACTTTATTCAGCCAAAATTGAATGCAACCTTCAAGCTGCTAAACCACAACCAAGTCTCAGCTGGCAGCCACTTGGAGGCTTTTTAAAAGGTTGCTTGAAGTGTGAGACTATATTCAGATTGCAGGAGGGAATTATGGATTTTCAACTGTGAGGGTGCTTTGTCCTACTCACTTTGTGGGGTCATAAATTGTTCATGCAATTATAGTGTAAGATTTGACTCACTTCAGGGAGCAAAACACTCAACAGCCTGGTATACAGAGAATAAAGTGAGTATTGAACACATTAACATTTTTATCAAATGTAATTCTAATGGGTCTGCTGACAAACTCTGCATCAGATGTCAAGAGGCAATCTAAACACAAAAAGGTATCTGAACAAATCAGTTCATGAATTATGGTATGTGATATATGATGGAATAACATTTTCTTACATACTTGAGAAAAATACTCTGTAATTCCACCTTAACATTTATTGTAGGTAAAGCAAAAAGTTAGATCCACTGCTCAGGTGTGATTCAAACTTGCAGGATTATTTTCTGAGCTCTCTAATCTTGGATTCACGATGGGTGACTGACTGAGCCTTTTTAGACGATTTATTCTCTTTGTCCTTGACCAACTGAAGGTTTGCTTTGGGATCTTTGTCTTGCTGAAAAATACACCCTTGTTTCATTCCCGTCAGCTCAAGGTGAAAAAAGCCCTACATTATAATGTTCCCACCCTGAACTTCACTGTTCGTATTGTGATTTTTGTCTAGTGCTATTCATCCTCCAAACATGGTGCGTGCAAGGACATTCAGAGAGTTCAAGTTTGGTTTCATTCTCCCAGTGCTTCATTGGCTTGCTAACATATGACGCAGCAAACCTTTAAAAAGCTTCAATATTTTTTCTTCTTCAGCAGTGGAATTTTGTGCAGTGACTGTGGATACAGATCAGTGTTGCTGGGTGTGTTACATGTTGTTTTTGTGCCAGTTTGAGGTTTGAATTTCACTGTTTGGTTTTCACAATTCTTCCAATTATTCTTCAACTCCTCTGTCAGACATCTTGTGAGTGGCAGCTGATTGTGGCTCATTTTGCTTTTGATTAGAAACATCTTGAACCAAGCATGTTTTACAACAATAAGGTTGTGAGGGTCTTTAACCCGTTATGACATCCCTCCTGTATAATACCTTGTTAATGGGGGAACATTGAGCAAACACTTTTTTTCAATCCATATTCTGTTTCATTCTACTTTATCACACATAAATTAGGAATTATTTGTGTTCTTTACGGGTGCAAAACTTGGGTTTCTACCTACATCTTTGTTTTGCATGTGTTTTGTAATAGCCCAATGAGAAAAGTATTTATAGAAGAAATATATTCATGTGTTCTTATCCACACTAAATGGCTAAAATAATAGGTTTAGTAGGGACCATAGTAAATATTAGATTACTTGTCAGTTTCAAGAAATATAAAGATGTAGGAAAGTGAAATCTGGTTGAATGTAATGGTTGTCCAACAAAGAATGCCTTTGCCTTCTTGGGGTTTGTGTGAGCCATCATTAGAGGAAGGTCAGTGGGTTACCAACAACACTGCTTCATAAATAATGTAAAACAATATGAGAATTAGACTTTGTAATCACACGTCTTCACCACGGGTGGAGATTGTTGGCATCATTTACATGTGTGTTGGTATTATCGCTAATTAGCTCCAAGAGAATAGCAGGGACTTTTAAAGTACTGAATTAGTTAGAGGTGAAGAGAGAAGAGGCAGCAAAGAGTCGGAATCCTTAGTTCATTTGAATTTGTGTGATTTTGTATTTGCATGTATATCTATAAAAAAAGCAGTATAAAAACAGAGTAAAAAATCAAGCTAATGAGAAGGTGAGAACAGAACAAAGAAAATTGCGCACGCTCACTTCTTATAGTCTGCATGCACACAGCTCAACTAATTAAAGTAATTTTGTTTAGGACCTTCTTCTGCCACCAAAGCAACTCCATTCAGTCAGAACATGGACAAAAAAACATCTGGTACTGTCTGTTAATTGGATATTAGCATTAAATCCTTGAGCCCCTGTGAATTGTGGGATGAGATCTCTGATCCCAAATGGTTTCAGGCTGGTTTCTGGGGACTTCGGAGGCAAGGTGAATATCTACTGCTCTTCATCCTCCTCTACAAACAATTTCTAAGCTGTTTTTGAAAGACCAGCTGTTGTTTTTAAAGAGAGTAACTCTAAATACTGTTATTATGAGATGGAGGAGTGGTTGTTTACATTGATGGCAAATATAAAACCAATCAAATGTCCAGCATATTGTAGCACAAAGTCACATATAATTGTGAAGTTAAATTAAACAGATACATGTTATACAAATGTGTTGTTGTTTTTTTACATAAAACATTTGAAAAGTTTGCCCTACATTTGTATTCAGTTCCCTTGTTACTGATACCAATATGTAAAACCTGTTGACTTCAGAATCTACCTAATCAGAAAACAGACTCCATCTGTTTAAAATACTATAAGCATGTTTATTACCGTTTTATAAAATTCTCTGGGGATTGTTAGAGAACACTGGTGAACAAACAGCATGATGAAGACCAAGTAACACTGCAGACAGAGCAGGGATAAAGTTGTAGAGCAAAATAAGGTTAGAAATAAAAAATCATAGTGCTAAAAATCTCACTAAATGATGTTTAGCTCATCATTCAGAAATGTAAAGTGTCTTGACAATCCGCTGATACATGACCTTTCACCTAAAATCATTCAGGGAAGAAGAGCATTGATCAGAGAAGCAGTAACATTAACACTGGATGAGCAGCAGAGACTTGCAGAATAGGTGGGAGAATTGCAAAGTTGTGCACTTCACAATTTTGGCTTTTAGACTTGTAACAAGAAGATTGCCATTTTTTAAAAAGAAAGCTATTAGAGAACCAACAGAAGGTTTGTTGCAAGGGGCAGGGCAAGCATGTGGAAGTAATTTCACTGTTCAGATAAAACCAAAATGTAACATTTTGGCCAACGTCCAAATGGAGGAAAGCCAACACTAACACTAATCTGACCACAGTGAGGTGGAAGCATAAAACTGTGAAGCTGAATTTTTTCCCCAAATCCTGGAAGAAGATTTGACAGAGGCTCTATACAAAACTAGAAAACTGATGTTCAAGACGTTCTTCCTCCAGTCCGATTAACTTTCTGTGATTGGGAAAAAAAATTAATCTCTACATGTACAACAATAGTAGAGACATACCCTTAATCCCCTGCAGCTCTAATTAAAACAAAAGATGTTTCTACAAAGGGTATTATGAGCTATTTTGTGTTGGTCTATCAAATAAAATATCAACAAAATAAACACCAAATTTCGGTTGTAATGTGACAAATTCTGAAAAAAGGTTAATACTTAATACTTTTATTAAGTATAACTTACTCAGGGAGAGTGCGTAATGCCTTTTACTCACTCTACCTGCCACTGGTGGTTGTACTGTTACGGCTAATCAGTGTTTGTTTGACTAAGCAATGCGTGAAGGACTGGCATTTATGGAGTGAGTCTATGCCATGAGTGTTGCATTAATCATATTCTCCCCTGTCAGGTCAGCCACAGTTTACTCTGCCACTTTCAATCTAGCGGCTTTGCCTTTAACAGCACTTGGTATTTGGCTGCTACTCTAATGACATTTAGTGCAGACCGGTGGGGACTTCATGTCACTCCAATTAGAGAGAGCGCTCTCCTGTTTGGCAAACTATTAGAGAAACATCCAACTCTTCCCTGCAAATTTGGGGATGAATTATTGAAAAGGGCAAAGCCGAGCACCTTGATGGGGTTGGCCGATTTGGCCGGCTGAATGGTCAAACCGTCACAGTTCGAGGAAACAGAGAAACATCAAAGCTATCTTGGTGGCTCAGATTCTTGTTGGTTCAGTGGCTTTGTCTGGACAGAACAAAATATTAACATATTAACAGAAGTTAAACTACTGTGAAGTAATAAAAGAATAAGTTTCTCCAGCTGTTCCAATGGAAAACATACAGATATTAGATCTTATTCTGAAAACAAAATGTAAATTTGTTAGAGCTAGAAATAAGCATCAGTTTTATATTGCATGAACCTGAAAATCTTTTGTCAAAAGACTTTAAGCTGAGTCTGAGAAGATTTCTAGAAGCAGACCTGCTGTTTTTACTCAGAGGAGTTGAAACGGTGAGTAGGTGTAAAGTGGGGAAGTCGTGGTGCAAGCATTACACTGACCTGCTCTCACTCAGTTTCTCAAGAATACTCGTCATTCCCCTATTTATATAATCTTATCCTGGTCTTTGTGAAAAACAAGACTGTTAGTGAAAATCTGGCCATATGAGGAGCTTTCTTAGAATTTTAATTTCACTACAAAAAAGCTGAATGAAGTCCAATATGCTACTGTTTTGCAGTAGGAGAGGAAGAAAAGAAGCATCAGAGGAACTGCTAAATTAGAAGCCCGACATTAAATCTCACTCAGCTGAACTGCTGGAAAAGGGATAAACATATTAGTTTTGCTTAAAGAAGCAGACACAATAAAGGAAAATAGGACTAAATCAGTCCATTCTTGGGTGTTTTTCTCAGCCTTTGAGACATTTACATACATCACTTAATTTCCATTTTCTTGCATTTCAAAAGCGTCCTTACAAATACCTTGACAGCAGACAGGAAACACAGCTTTAGATCCTTGATGAGAACTAAACTCTTCTGTGCCGTTTTTGTTCCTGAACGTCTGCATAAATCCCTTTCATGTGGGAGTTTGAGAGAATTAAAGAGTGTGTTATTTTCTCCATGCTGTTTGACTGAAGCTGCTGATGACAGAACGGTGGCGTTGGAGTCTGTTCTGCCAGCGTCCCCAGGCCCCTGACCCACCTAATTGGTTTTCAGTGTTTAAAGGACTAAACCATCAAGGGTGAAGCTGTCAGTCTGAATGTTTTTTTTCTTATTTCTAATTCAGCTCGCTCTATTATTTATGCCATAAAAGAAATTCTCTGAAATGCACTCTCAACTGTACAGAGACCTATATATTTAGTTTGATGATGCCCTTTAAGAAACACGCAAATTTCTTCTTTCCAAAGAAAATACCTGAGAAAGCACCTTGAGTCTCCCAGCACAGCCACACAAAGCAAAGAGAATATATGACCAAAGCAGGCTGCTGACTGTGTCTGAGAGCATTTAGAAAGGTGGAGGAAGGACAGGCAGCGTGTGTTTGCATTTCAGAAGAGATGGAGAGATTTTTTTGTGACAACATGCGTTCAAAGACTTCATACCCTCGCCTGTCCCTGCTGTTATTCTGACAGTGCAGAAGCACAAACCCTGATGCAAGTTCTCAGAGACACAGAGCTGCCCTCAAAACAGAAATGCCTCATACGTCTGATCAGAGTTGCTATTTAACCCAAGGAGATGTTACTCCAACTTCAACAAAGAACAGCCAATCCATGACTCAAACCTTTCAAATACACATTAAAGGTTTAAAGAGGAATTTGATGCTCAGTTTAAGAAAAAAAAAGGAAAAGAAAAGCAAGCAATGTTTCTGTAAAAGACTTTCTTCAAAGAGGCTGGACTTTAATACGTTCTCACAGAACTAAACAGCCTGTCTCCTGCCCCTGTCGTATCTACGTCCCATTAGTATGTAAACTAAAACCGATAACCAAATGAAACCACAACAAACAACAGCTTTACCCTTATTCTCTGAGTATATCTCCTGCGATATCTCATCTCTTTTGCTTTATTTTGGACAAACATTTCCGTTCATAGTTCCCGAGCTAATCTGCACCTATCTGCCTAACCTTAGCACGAAGGTTGTGGCTCAGGCAAACTGAGCTTGGTTTCATGGGTTCAGGCTCTGATTACTGCAAACTTATCTGCTTAAATCTTAAGAGGCTTTTTATCGTTTTGTTTTTGTGTTCTTTGATGCCTCTCCAATCTGTAAACTGGCTCCATCCAAACCAACTCAAACCGTAGCAGAAGCTTGCACCACCTACTTCCACCCACGCATGTTTAGCAGTACCAGACAATGACTGAGGCTCCATCCTGTTTAGGATGCCAACGCGACAGTCAACATGACTACTCGGTTTTTTAATTTGAACAAAGCATCCATCTTTATCTGAATTCTTTTCCTTTGCATAGATAAAAGAAAAGTTATGTGAATTTATGGAGAAGCTCTTTATTTTCCTCCTTGGTGATCCAAACAATAAAGCTTGCCTCTAATGATAGCGGTGTAACTGAGCACTGCAGTTATAAAGATCTGACAAGGAGATGATAAGTAAAGTGCCTTCTCCTCTATTCTCCTTACGTTCCTGGTATGTTATTTAGAAAAACAGTTGCGGTGAAGCAACAGATCAGGGTCGGCTAATGGCCTAAAGTGTATGGATGTTGCCACTGGAAGAAACACTTACCATTAATCAGTCTGCGAAGACATTAAAAAGGACAGCACCTAATTGAAAAACGGTTATTCATCATGCTCCAAGAAATGCTGCTGTTAAATCAAAGGCCGCACATTAAATTAAAAAAACAAAGAGTAAAACTTGAATAGCTAGTAGCAATGACTTCTGTTCAGCATCGTATCGATGTTTTATTTTATGGCCCCAAAGCCTCCATTAAAAAATTGCATATCTTCTTGCTTTGACACTTTTTGGAGGAAACATCTATCTGTATTTGCAGAAAAGTCACCAGGGTGCATTTTTAAACAAATTCATTACACTTGCAACCATAATTAGGATTTTTTTTTTTTTGAAGAAGCTCCTCATCAGTCAGATGAAGTCAGATCAATGTCATTAGATTTTAGTTCTTCTTATGTTTAACAGTGGATCCCAAAAGTGAACACACCCTCGTTAAAATTCAACAAATAAATTCAAGCCATGATAAATTACTTTCAAACGTTTTATTTATAACTTTTTTTTATTTATATATGCTCAGATATAGTTATCTGAGCAACTAATTCTGCTTAAAAAATGTAAAGCAAATCTAAGTGAAGAAAATGTTTTGCAAAAATGCAGTAAACTAAGGTTGTTTGCACATCCTTAGGCTAAATGTTATGTTTTTGAATTATGGTTGGACCAGCAACACATTTCTTTAAAAGCAAAATAAGACATGCGGGTTCAGTTGAGTCCATCAAAACAACAACCTTAAGGTTCTCCATTTATGAGTGTCATGCTGGTATTGATGGAAAAGGTGAGTTAAGGAGGGGCATGTAAAGACAATTACGTACGTTCATACTGGTACAGATCAAAGTAAGCTTTGATTTTCATCAGTGTTTGTTTTCTTGCTATTTCAATGCTTCCATCTCTTGGTAGGGAACCTCTGCAGTTATCTTCTTTTTAACCAAAATTCAGGCAAACATCAATCCACCCACAAATATTATTGACACAGCAGCAGTAGAAGAGAATACACACATATACACTCACCAACATCTCAGCAGATGCAAAAACATGAATCATGTCCTAGTTTACGAGAAAGAGCCTGCTGAGATTGTGTAAGAGGTTTTTCTATAGTTGAGCTCTGAAAAGACGGAAGAACACAACAAGAAAGGCAGCGCAAGCTTTTCCCTGAGGGCTGATGTAACTGTGAAGATGGTGATTATCATGGAAGTACAGTACGCTGGTGTTCTTGTTCTGAGACGAGTGTCTGTAACAAAAACTTGTGTGTGTGGTTGCACTGAGTTTTGATCTGACAGCAGCAGTCGACGCAACTAAAGAAAACGTGTATCTGTATGTATCTGGAGCAGAGTGGGTGATGGAAAAGCTGTCAGAATATTATCTACAAAAAGAAACTCGTTTCACAGGTTTGACAGAGGCCTAAGTGAAGGTTTTCCTGGTATTTCTCTATTATTCATGGGTGGCTTCATACACATTTTCATCCAAATTTGCGGTAGCCATGGTTCCTTAAAGTATTACTGTCATATGTCGCCCTATGCTTCAAAGTCCGAGTGTTTGCCAAGCCTAAAAAAAGAGAGCATTCTCCTGCATGTATAATTCATAGCAAAAGCTCAAGACAAAGAGCAGTGGTTTCAATCTGACATGCTACAGGGGTGCTGGCAAGGCTGCAATGCTGCAAACAAAAACTATTTACATTATACCTTAGACAGGAAGGTATTGAGACATTTCAAGCTGTGATAGCAAAAAGAATGCGTGTGGACAATGGGATCCTGTTCTTCCTTCTGTTTCTCTTCCTCAACGCCCTGATGGATTTTCTCTGACCCACATTATCAAGAAACAGACAAGCAGACTTGTAAACAGGTTTGCATATGACTCATTCCTCTGTCTGTGCAGAAACAAAGGCTCTTTCAACTCTGTCCCACATTTAGTTTGTTGAGGCACACACCTACAATCAGCCCGTGCTCACAAGGAGGACAATCATGCAATATTTAGAAACTCCAGCTCCAATCATTGTCAGGGAGAAAGATGAAACATTTATACCTGTTGTGTGTTGAGGGTTGTTTTCCTGCTGCGCCGCCATGAAGTCAAAGTCAACGCTAATTTGTGCGCAGCGAAGTGTTGTGCAAAATATGCTTTCAGACAAAAGAAGAGGGAATAAAAACGCTTGCAATCAAATAAAATTTTTTTAAAATGTCCTATTGAAACAATTTTTGTTACATTTTGTGTAGATGTTGTAATATGTTGCATCTTAGTACACAGTCTTTGCCATCATTGTCATTTATCATCCTTGCTAATAATAGCAATATTAGCAAGGATTTTGGTAAATAATGAAATCGCCTCCATTAACATGCCCCACTCATTTTTATTCGGTGCAACTATTATTTTGTTGTTTTTGATTTATGCTTAGATTCGCAGCCATAAATACAATCCCTCATCTTAAGCTTTCCAGCTGTCAAAACAGATTGCTATTTTAACTGTTTTTGATTTCATCTACCTGAAGAGAAAAAAAAACCCTAGATCATGGTGCTGCCGCCACCATGTTCCTCTGCGGGTGCGGCGCTCTACTGGTAATATTGAAGTTCCAGTTTTGGAAAAGGTCGCCAACTATAGTTCTCTCAAACCATGATATATTCTCCCACAAGGCTTTGGAAGACATATGTAGCCTTCTCCTGACTGGTATTTCTGTATGATGAGATTGTTTTGCTTCAAAGTTGAACCTTTTCCTGGCACATGTTGAACTTCAACTAGGCTGCCCTTCATCACCAATCAAGTTCATAACTTATATGGACAGAATTTTTAGGGGCAGCCAAAGACCGGAGGAAGTCTGGTTTGGAGATCAGCGGATTTTGTCTTTGCTGATGATGTGGCTATTCTGGCCCCTACAGAATGCATAGGGGAGGTTTGCAGCAGAGAGTGAGGTGGCTAGGATGAGATCAGCTCCTCAAAATCGGTGACGTTGGTCATCTATGTGCTAAATCTCACCTACTGTCATGAAGTCTGGGTCATGACCAACGGGACGGGGTCCCAGATACAAGCGGCGGAAATGAGATTCCTGACATTTTAGCAGCGGTTAGCCACCGTATAATTGCTATTCAGTTGATGGAAAACAGAACCTGTCAAAAAATGGTTTTCTTCTCATAATATTCTGAACAGGGTCCATTGGATCATTTCACAACAGGAAACTGCTGAATATTTTATGCTCAGTTAAAGAGTTTAGAGTGAGAGTTCACAAAGACACAGGAAACAAAAAGCTATGAATCTGTTGTTATGCTGGTTATACAGCATAACAAGACATTGGCAACATGTTCTCAATTCCCACAACGAGAATCAGAGTGCAGTTGACCCCTGCTCCAGCCTGTGAATAGCTGAAATACATGACACCTCCTCTAAGAATGTTTATAACTGCCTATTTTAGTATTTCAAATACAAAATGTACCTTAATATGCAAAGTAAGAAGGTTTGCACAAAGAAACTGTCTTAGCACTTCTACAGAAGATAACATCTATCCTCTTCTCTATCGCCGCTCTTGGAGGTACAGTAAATCTGCACCAAGGAAAATTAGTGGCATTCCTGTAGTGGCTGATTTGCAAATGCTAGGCAATAGTGTGTCAAGTAGTATTATGGCATTTCCCTAGCTGCTTTTCCTTTTGAATACTTTTAGATACCCCAAAAAATATTTCAGAACAGGCAAATTTTCCATGAATAATTCCAGGTGTTAGCTCTAAAGAAAATCCGTAAGCTTTTCCTCAAATCCTGAGCCACAAATACGTAGAGATCCGCTGAAGTGTTTTTTTTTCTTATGGACCAGTTTGTTCAACACTTATCCAGCTCTGAAAAATACCTGAATCAAACTTGATTTTTCACTACAGACCTAACTCGTCCTTTTCTAGAGAAAGCAGCGGGCTGCTTGTAACGTTAACACCATGTGTCATTGTCAGAAACATTACACAGATAATGAGACTTCATATACTGCTGGGGCGCACTTCCACCTCTGTTGAGTCTCTGGACCATCAGGCTTACCTGACACTTACTCCCAGGAGCCTCAGATTTAACAACTTCACTACTGCAGGGACACGCATGTGCTGTAATTAACACGCAACATGACGAAAACAGAATGAGATGGATGCGACTTTTTTGTGTGTTTACAAACTGTTGATGTCAAAGTAATGCTTGCTGCAATCATCATGGAGACAAATCAGTGAGACACATGGTTTTGTGTTTATCAGGATGTCAAAAAAAACAATGGTGGGAGAACACAGAGAGAAAAAATATTTAAATAAAAAGAAAAGTTAGAGGAGTGACAGGAGATGTGGGGATGAAAACAGGGGAATGGAAGAAGGAGCATATTTGCAAATTGTGAAAGGATCATTCCTTATCTATTCATATGCTACTGTGACTCATCCTTTTGAGTAGCCAAAAATAGCTCAAAGTGCCCCAGCACTGCTCAGCTCATTCATTCTGTTGAGCGAAACAATGGGAGGATGTGCAACAGAAGGTTGGAGATAAAGGAAACGGCTCAGAGTGCTACAGTGAAAGTAATGTTCTGTAAATTTGCACAGCAGCGAGAATAAAAATGGGGCACACACACACACACACACACACACACACACACACACACACACACACACACACACACACACACACACACACACACACCAGTTAAATGCAGTAACTACAAACATCTGAAAAACCATAAAGTATAATTGATTCTTCTTATATAATACAGGCTTTTTACCTCCCTGTAGGAATAAATGCCTGCAGATAATCTTGTTGTTTATTCGCTGAACGGAGGAATTTATTGATATAAAATATTTATCCTGTAAGCATGAGGGTTTGAGAAAATGATAAAGAAAAAAAAACAACCAGGAGAGGAAGTAAAGAGACAATAATATTAAAAAGAGCAAAGCAGGAAAAGCTAAATTAACAATAAAATCATGGATTGGATGATTCAAAGCAATGTGTATGGCATATTGTATCTGAATGGCACCTAACCAGGGAAAAAAGATTACACGTCTGGAAATAGAGCCTGGTGCTTTCACCGTTGTATTCTCACCTCCCACACTGCTTAGATGGATGCTGCAAACATTGAAAAGAAGACAAATCACTTTAGGCACCTACAATCTGCTGATCCCTGAACTGGAATGACTGCTGGCAGTTTATCATTGGCTGGAGAAACCTCAGTCTCTGTGGACAACTTATCCACTCACTACCTGACTCCATGCAAGTCTTTCAGCTCCTAAAACTCAGTTTATGGCAACATCCCAAAAAATCATAACACAGAAAAGGTTTAAGCCTTAGGTATTTTAGATTTTATTAATATTTTCTTAATATGTCTTGGCTGAAAAAGGCGACATCTTAAATATCATAAAGACGTATCATAACAGAAACAAGGTTTCCATCCATTTTCAGTCAATAAGTAAAAGAAATTTGAGGCTTGATGATTATGAGAATTTTTTACAAGTATGTGTTCATTTTTTTAAAGAGGTCAACAGGTTTTTTACATTATTTTTTATCAGTGGCGATCCTGTGCTCAGGGATCAAAAAATAAGAGAAAAAAATAGCTAAAATAAATAAAGCATTTTTTTATTTGACACACATGAGTTCTTAAGTGTTTACTGACATGTGCAGTGAATTTGAACAGGTGTCCTTTTGGTATACAGAATAACCATTGTAAGATTCCTGCACATCGTAGGCGGCGGTTAGGCTAGACGTTTTACTCTGTCATTTTGACTGAAAGGGTAAAAAAATCCAGTCATAATGTACTTTTACTCTAATTTTAAAAAGGATAACATAGGTAATTAAAATAATAATGCATTAGCAAAAATATTTAAAGTAGCGAAACTGAAGCACACATTAAGCAAATTGCAGCAGATAGTTCCTGCTGAGCAGTCAAACACCATGACTCTATAGACCATTTTGTGAAAGGTGTTTTGGCTGAAAAAACAAATGGACAACACAAAAATTCTTGAGCTTTATTCACTTCCAAAATAAATATGCAACAAATCAGTCTCACAGTTACTCATCTTCAGTTTTTGTATTTGGGACCTCGATAAATGAAACATTTTAAAGTCAAAAGGATTAAAAAAAATGGGACTGTTTTACCACATAACCCAAGAAATGCCCAACATATAAATTATTTTTACTCATCCAATAAATTTAATCTCAGCTTGTCAGTGTAACCAGGAGAGACTCGCCTTTAGGAGCCTTCAGATCTGAGAGATTGATGCAGAAGGCCAAGGAAAACTAAGACACCCTCAACTGAAGTGCCAACACAAACAAGCTAAGAAACATGAGCTGCTAGTGAGCCATGACAAGACGATTATGTTGGTGGCAGCCAATTGTTCCCTGTTATGGAGAAACAGAGAGTGCCATGTCATTTACCAGTCTCTGTTGCCAAACTCTGTAATGTATCCAACAGGGCAGGGAAAAAGAAGTTGTTCCATCAAAGGACCTTTGAAATGTTTGGGTAGTGAAAGTCTAAGTATAGATATTCCTACTTTTGTTTCTGGCACTTGTCAGTGTTTTTCAAGTCAAAACTTAAGTTTCTTCTTTCAAACTTTGCAGTCACCTCCAAATCTGCTTACAACAACATGGCTCTGGGACAGAAAAAGAAAGTTTATAAAAAATAAAAAAGAGGTGTCAAATTTTAATCTTGTAAGTGTGTGGGGTGTGGATTAAATATAAAAATGCAGCAGTAATCTTAGGAGGTAAACTAACTATCCTTGGTGTGCCAAAAGAAGGAAAGAAGGAGCAGGACTCACTTAACCTCCTCAGCCAAGGTCAACATTTTGGAACAGTAGGCCTTTTTAATGTACTGCAGAGGGCAGGAGGTTTGTCAAGGCTGTTACAGAAATGGGGACTAGTCTCAAATGGACAGGAAGATTTCTTTCTTTCAGTGACAGAGCTGGAAGATTACCGAGGCAGCACCCTTTGCCCCTTTTGGTATGTAGACTCTGTCTCTCCCATGCACAAGGAGGGACAGCGAGGGGCTGAAAATATACGTTTGAAAGAGACAAAAAGATTAGGACTGAGGAAAAATGATGTTTTTCTGCTTGTTAAGCCTACATATTAAACTATTCCATGAGTTATTTTTTTCTATTAGTTTGTCATCTTGTATTTCGACTTTAGATGAGTTTGTCTCTTTGCTTAATACAACACATGCATATGTTAAATCATGAAAGAAAGCAATGTGTTACAGATGAGGAAGGGTTTTAGCCTTTCTCCTCGCTTTTTTCTTTACTTCCCGTCTCTCCTGTATCTGTGTTTCAAGTCTCTCATGTTGGGTAATGCTCTGTTTGTGCACTGTTCTCCAGTTTCTGATCACTGTGTGTTTACTTTCTGTTTCTGTTGTTCCTTTCATTCAATTAGATTCCTCCGTGTTTCTGTTTTCTAGTTTCCTCTCTCTGCTACTCTCCCTCTGGTTAATTACTCTCCATCTGTCTCTTGTTTCACTCATCATCTCTCCTCAGAAGATATTCCCCTTTGGTTCTTGTAGTCACTGCTTGGTTCATCCTGTTGTCCATTATCGGGTCCACTGTCTGTTGTCGTTGTTTATGTTTCTAGATTTTGGAGTCATCTCAGTTTCCTGCTAATTGTTCTTGGTTTTTAGATTCTGGACTTTACGGTTTATTTACTAAACATATTTTTCCATATACTCTGCCTCCCTTTTCCCTGCACATTTCTATGACCAAATAGTTTTATATGTCTTTTCCCTTGAAAACAAATGAAGCTTGTTTTTCAATTGAGTTGTACAGAGTATAGGGTCAAATTGAAGGTGAAAATGCTCTGATATTTTTCATGCAGCTATTTTATTTGGTGTAGACTTCTTATTGCCTGAATTTTGTATGTACCCTCTGCATTCACACTTCAGGTAAACACTCAGCTATGAACCTTGAGACTATTTTAAAAAGCAACGTTTTTCCTTTCAACACCACAGTTAAATACTAGAATTACTACAGTCTGTTTGTCCAGATTGACACTGGCAACAATTTGTTGTCTCTCCCATGCTCTCTGGTGTAACACTGACTGTCAGATGGCAACACTGCAGAGCTCCAACCTACCATGTAGCTTATATGCTCGTATTTCTTTTATATCTCTTCATAGCAGAATGAAGGTGAACAAAGATAAGTTGGAAGCAACCAAAGAAAATAGAAACTGTGAGACCAATACAACACCCTGCTTCCTGACGTGATAATATGTCTAGATTATTACCAAATTGGGCATTTGAAAAAAAAAAAACAGCCTTTTCACCCCGTTCATGGCTGTCAGAAAACTTTTGCTGCTCTGAATGGATGTGATTTGGCTCTGCACTTGTGTAATCAGCGCCTCTTGTTTAAACTGAAATAGATTTCTCATCCCGGCGCAGTTCAGCCAAGAGGCAGAGCAGCCTCTCTAAAATAAATGGCAACACAAAAAAACGACTGAAATTATTTTCTTTTTACTGTAAAACCCCGGCAAAATGGCAATGTCAGTATGAACAGGCCGAGGCAGAGGGAGAGAGATTAATGATTACTTCACAAATAGCGTGAATCAGAAAAAAAAAAGACAAGCCGATCACAAGAGAGGGAAATGTAAAAATAAAAAAGTGGGGAGTACGTTAAACAGACAAGATTGAACAACGAGTTGCAGTTGGCGACGTTGATGGCTCTCCTATCTGGGTGTCAAGCATGTACTGTGGGTGTGCTAAACAACATCCAAACATCCCCAAATCCCCCAGGCGCCTATTGAGAGGCTAAAGAATTTGAGAAAGTGACTGGCTGGGGATAAAAAGGAGGATTGAGGGTTAGTGGGGGGTGTAGAAGAGGTGGAAAGGGGAGATATAGGGAGTGTGTAATGGCGAGAGAAAAATCAATGGGTACCCCTGGAGGGAATAAGAGCCATGACATCATGGTATGGCAAGAAGCACAGAGTGGGGTGGTGGAGAGAGAGAGAGGAGGGCGCCCACAGTCACCCATTCTGCCTGCCGGGGCCCATCCGCTGGAATGGATAAGAACCGAACAATGTGCGCTCCATGAATGGGATCCCAAATCCCACAGGAGGAAAAAAAAACAAAACAAATCACCAGTGGGAAAGTAGAAGGCCGAGGGAGAGCTGGATAAAGAGACAGAGAAAGATGGAGAGAGACTTCTTAAAAAGATGTGCAGACAAAGCAACAAAGCATCCTGGGACATGTAGAGCAAGACAAGTAGAGGCCGACACAAAGCTGCTTTTGTGCTTCCAGGCTGGTGGGTGGCTCGGAGAGACCGATCTGAACTCGGCGCTATTTACATCTGAGCCTCTCCAATATATTGATTGGGTCATGTAATCCCTGAGACGGTGAAGGGAAAGACGGTTGGATCCGGGCGCGTTCGTTTTGGCGCGGTGCGCGCGCCGGCAGCGTGTGGGAGGCAGGAACGGCACTTTACGTAACTCGTCAGGAGAGTGAACGGCTTAGAATTGCGATCAAAGTTGTGCTGGTTTGACAGAGACACGTGAGGCAAGGAGGGATATTTGGGAAGGCTCTGATCACAGCACCTCCTCCTACAAAGCTAAAACAGGCGAGGCTTAATTGCACTCCTCGTCACGCAGCGTTAATGAGTAAAGTCACAGGCTTCACTCAGGGGGCTCAAACTGTGCGTCAAGTGTTAGACTTTGGCTTGTTGTTTGCTTTTGAACAAAGGGCTTCCGTTCTTCCATGATTACAGCACTCCTGGTGTAAGCAACAATAAGGGAAAAATAGTATCAGAAGAAAAGAAGCAAGCAGTCTTTCATGCTTGATGCTTTGATAACTAAAAAAACAAAAAGTAGGTTTCCGCAATGCAATCTGTGTTATAATTTGGAGTAGAGAAGAAGAAAACTTTAAATGATGTTATTCCGTTGAAACTGGACGTATAGATACACCGCCTAAAAAGGGACATGAGCATTTTATGTTCACAACATATTAAATGAAACTATTATTGGTCAAGGTAAGACATGATAGCCAAATTATTTCTCTTTGCTAAGGGAGATAATTAAGAAACTTTTTTTCATAAGCAGTGAACCTCCATCTATTCACGGTACGATATTTATAGATTCACCTATCACAGGTTTTTCTTTGAAAGTGACTCCTAATTATTTGCAGGAAAAATTCACAGATTATTTTGTAGATTAATTCTAAAATATTCAAAAGAAACTGCATCTTGGGAAGCCGAAATACCTAAGGACATTCCTAGTTGGCTAGCGTCTGCCAATCCAGGGGGGGCACCATTCGTTTTTGATGTTAGGATGACAGAATGATGTCACCCTATCGTAATTCATTTTCGATGTTAGGATGACTAAACAGACAACTAAGGTGGAACAGCGCAACACAACTTTGATGCAACTCTTAACAGATCTGACAGAAAAATTGTCCTCCTCAAAACATAGACGCACTCATGTTTGAATGAGAACAATTTACCTCTCAGCTGTGATGCTAACAGGTACTCAACTATTGAGAAATCAGAAAAGAGTGCTGCAGGTGCTGCCCTTAAAGTCAAAATCTTTCTGAAAGCTTACTGAACTATTGCAGCATCGCAACAGGGCAGAGAAGGAACAGAGAAACTACTTTTTCCACCCTGCCGGGTTCTACAAAGACGTTTATCACAGAATTGCATGAAATAAGTTTAGGATAAATCTCAAGGAATTAGAAGAGTATCCAAAAAGTTTGTTTATTAAAGTAATTTAGCTCAAAAAGTGGAACTCATGATTCATAGATTCATTACACACAGGGATATATTTCGATTATTTTCCCTGTTAATTTTAAAGGCTATGGTTTATAGCTGCTGAAAACCCCAAATACCTATAATTACCAATCAATTATGTGTCATATAAATCTGAAAAATACATTCATAGAGAA
This sequence comes from Micropoecilia bifurca, assembly GCA_903067075.1. NCBI lineage: Eukaryota > Metazoa > Chordata > Actinopteri > Cyprinodontiformes > Poeciliidae > Micropoecilia > Micropoecilia bifurca. The sequence continues at coordinate 60,819 of CAEGAF010046409.1, forward strand.
AATATTTGACATCGATATGGACCCAAATGTCTTCTTGTTGTCCAATAGGCAGTAAAAACATTTTATCATAGATATCAGGTAGAGCAGACGTAAGTCTAAAATGAAGACAGATTTGTAAATTACTATTGTTATTTGACCCTCTACTTTATGCTTGTGCAGCAGAGCCTGACAAAAGATCGTGATGTGTGTTTCAGCATGTCTGCTCCTTGCTCATTCCTACACGCAGGAGACAACGGTGTTCTTGGGTTTTGAGTCCTGTGGATTTGTGTCATCTGTTTTCTACTCGAGCTCATCATCCTGGAGTGGAGATGATGTGGCTTAGTGTAAGTCCTATCTGTTTCACAACACCTGGAAGTTTTCAGACATTCTGCAGGATCATATTATCCTAAACATTTATTCTGAGTACAGACAACATCTACCGGATTTTTCCCTGATGGATTCTTGGTTGCTGTTGTGAACGTTTTACTGTTCCCTCATGTCAAGATATTTTTTTTCCAGAGTTTATCCCTCAACACCCTATCTTAAGATAGAGGGCATTATACGCTTGAAAGAATTTTGTCAATTTTACGGCACACAATAACCAGTAACATTTCACAAGGTGCAGAGAAACAGAGTTTTGGCCATTCCTCTTCGAACAATTTCTATCTAGATAATCCAGAGTCCTGGGTCATTTCTTAAGCACTCTTATCACCAAGTTTTTGGTATTTAGCTGAAGGGACCATCGGAATTTCAGGAAGGTAATTTTCTGAACAATTTTTCAAGTTCATTTGGCATTAGGTTCTGGATTAAAAAGATCCATTAAGGACCCTTATATTTAAGTATTTATTTGCATCAGTAGTATTTTTGTGGCTTTTTGTTGTTCTAAATTTATAAATATACACTGTCGAATATATAAACAATATTTACAGGCAGTCATGAGTTGGAAGCATCTCTGGCTTGAAGAGCCAGAGGTGATGGTGTTTGCTATCTATCATTTATTAAACTACACAGCTTTATGTTTGAGATGGTAGAACAGACGTGTTTCTTCCAGTTCCTGTTTTCTCAGCTATTTAATTACAGTTCAGCTGAGAATATTGACAAGATGCCTGTTTTTGAGTAGCTGTACTGATAAAAAGCTACACATATTTGCCTGACTCGTACGGCTGATATCCAAATTAAATGTTTGCTTTGTTTTTCTGGTGTGCTACTTCAAAACACAACTTAATTCAAGGCTTTTTACATGTTTTTGCCTAGGCTGCCATTAGGTTTGGAGAGTGCTTTGTGAACCAAGTGTTTACTCCATCCAAACAAAAAAAAACAAGTATTGATTAAATGTGCCACCAGATTAATGAAGAAAATCAGTAGGGAAAGAAACCCAGGATTTGTCTTCAAATTGAGTTTTGAACGAGGGAGTTCTGTGTTATGAACCACCATCAAGTCTGTCTGAAGTTATTAACAAAAAAAATCCCTTGAGGTCTCTGCCATCATGAAGAAACTATATTAGCCCATTAGTTCAATGTGCCTTTGTGGCTTTGCATGTTTCAAAATAAATAAATACTGAAATCTGCTATGGTTACTTTGTAGGTGAACAGTCTGTGGTATAAATGCTACCACTGTGGGTTTTTTGTTGGTTTTTTTTTATAAGAAGTTCACTTTAAAACCAAAAGATAAAGGAGAAAATGTTACAACCCCAGCAACTGATTCTAAACTGTTAAACTCACCAAAGCAAAAGCTGATGCAAAACACTTTATAGATTTATGTCTTCAAGCCTCTGGGGAATAAAAAGAATAATTGTCCTCAAGAGGTTATGAGATATATGGATTTGTGAGCTACCCGTTAGCCTCACCATGTGCTCATATTACATCTTTGTCTCCACATTATGAAAAATTTCTAAATCTCTTATGCTACATACAATTAAATTTGTCATAAAACTATTGTTCTAAAGGCGTTAAAATGGCACAATGAAAACGGATGGTTGGAACAGTAGCTGTTTATAAAAGTGAGTTTCAAAAGTGAAAAATATGAGGATGAGGAAGTCCTGATGTGGAGAGAGTTTATTCCAAACTCTAGGTCGAGGTCATAGAAGATGGGTATTTTATAAAAATATGGGTTTTGTTTTCTTTTCTTTTCATTTCACAAGATTTGGTGAGATTCTTTTGAGTTACCCGTTTTTCCACATCTACCAATATTTAAAAAAGGTCTTGACCTCATCCTTCAAAAGTATACGTGTTGCTCGCATTGCATTAAAATCAGAAAGCAGATAGAGAGAGAAGGAAAAAAAGGAGATCAAAAACGAGCCCCTGTGGGATACCACAAACGAGACGAGGTTTGGAGGATAACTACTTACCCACTCAAAAAAGAAAAAAGATACAATTTTATAGGATGCAAATAATAAATATGTATTTTTACATAACATAATTTGTTTGCCCATTAATACAAGTTTACTGATTGTATTTCAGTTCTGGTTCCAAAGATATTGCTGGAACTGCTGGTCTTTCGAGCTATTTTGTTAAGTTGTTTGTTGCACTTATCTATCCATCCATCCATTTTCTTACACCCTTGTCCCTTAGTGGGGTCAGGAGGGTTGCTGGTGCCTATCTCTGGCTTCGTTCCGGGCGAGAGGTGGGGTCACCCTGGACAGATTGCCAGTCTGTCACAGGGCATCCCAGAGACACAAAGGACAAACAACCATGCACACACACACTCACACCTAGGGGCAATTTAGACAGACCAATTAACCTGACAGTCATGTTTTTGGACTGTGGGAGGAAACCGGAGTACCCAGAGAAAACCCATGCATGCACAGGGAGAACATGCAAACTCCATGTAGAATGGGAATTGAACCCAGAACCTTCTTGCTGCAAGCCAACAGCTCTACCAACTGTGCCACTGTGCAGCCCTTGTTGCACTTATATTTGGTGGAAATTTTACAGGAAGAAACAACTGAGATTCCATCAATCTTCTTACTGATCCAAAGTCAAGTCACAGAAGTCAAACATGTATGAGGGAAACCCAGACATCTCCAGTTAGTTTTGGTGTCTGGGGGATTCCCAGACATGCCCAAGTCAGACAGCATTTCTACCTTCAGGTCTTCTCACAATGGGAGATGTTTGGAAAACCTCTAAACTAAGGCACACAAGCAGCATCCTGATCAGTCGTCCCAACCACCTTAGCCAACTCCTTTCAATGGAGGCGAAACTTTACTCTGAGCTCCTCTCACCTTTGTCATCTTGTACTTTTGGGGATAATCCAGATTTTATGACCACAGACAAGAGTTGAGATGCAGATTATCTAGTAAATCAAGACATTTAACTTTCTGCGATTGCATTACTTCAGACGAGGCCCCAGTTCGTCAATCCATCTTCTAATCCAACAAGACAAGGTGCTTGAGACCTCGGCCTTTGAGTTTGAGCAGCCGACTCTCCTAAATCTCATGAACCACCAGCGATTTCATGAGTGTGTTTTGAAGCACAGCATCTGCCACATAAAAACAAATCTAAACTGACAGCAGATCTCAGAATCAAAAACTTCAATAACCAGGTGTTTGTGAAGAAAAACAATAAAATCAAGGTTTCTGTAGTCGGGATTGAAATCCAACAACACTCTGCTGTAATGGATAAAACAACAAAATCATGTTTGTTGTTGCGCACTGATGAAAAGGAAACTGCATTTCATTAACAGCTAAAAAAAAAAATCAAACTCCCTGAGGCTTTCCATGTAGACATCTGGTATTACCATAAGCGCTTCATGTACCCGAAGGGGAACTGGAGGATAGATTTTAACAAATTCTCACTTGCTTCAAATTCATCTTTTCCCCCACTGTGATCTTGGTGTTATCAATCCATCATCTTCCTTTGTTATTTTACCCTTCCTTTCAACCTCCCCTGGATCCTGTAACTCCACTGCTCACATCAGACTCTTTATCAAGGACACTGGATTAAAAAAAGTCAGGCTTTACATCCCACCTGTATGGATTGATATTTCCATCATTCTTTATGAGAATATTTAAACTACCTCATTCTTAAAACACTAAGATTGTGATTGTGAGGACATGAGCAAATGATTTTAAATCCATCGTTTGAGAAACGGAAACGCCACAGTTACTTCACATCTTTCTACATTAAGAACAAAGCCATTTGTATGGATGGAGTGCTGTGATGGTGGGTTGCAGTACAGCTGAAGCCAGAAGTTTAAAAACACGCATTCACCTTTGTTTTGTTGCCTCTCACCAAAATCACTGCTACGTGCTAACTGCCACAATAATTCTACTAAGACACTAGCAGATTTCCTCGATATTTATTAGTGTTGCCTTTAAGCTTTATGACTTGGATCAAACGTTTTGAGTTTCCTTCCACAGGTTTCTCAGAATAGTTTGCTGGAGTTCTGGTCCATTCTGCCAGACAGATCCGGTGTGGCTGAATCCAGTTTGTAGGTTCCCTTGCGCCCACACACCTTTTCAGACCTGCCTTCAACTTCTCTAAAGGACTGAGATCAGGGCTTTGTGATGGCCGCGCCAAAATATGTACTGAAGTATCCCAGTGCTCCGGGTTGTTTTTTATTTGGAAGACCAATCTGTGCCCAACCTTTTACTTCCAGGCTAATTTTTTTGGATATCGCTTCAATAATTGCACATAACATACGTCCCTTCTGATATCATCTTTTTTATGAAGTGCATCATTGTGTCATACAATAAAAGAGTGCTTTTAATATGTGGCCTCAAAATACACACGCAAGTGAACCTCCAATTAACTCAAATGTGTCAGTTAACCAATCAGAAAGTTCCAAAGCCATGACATCATCACCTGGACTTTCCCTCATTGCTTAACAAAACAGTAGTAGTAGAGATTTTGAAGACCATAGTAAATATATCTGACATTTCTCTCATTTTTATGGCCTTTAGAAAATATAAATAGATTTAGTCAATCTGACTGACCTACAACAAGAGAAGTTTGGTCTGATTTAACTTTGGATGATGAGGAAGAAAAGGTGTGTGTTTTTATTCATTAGTACATTTGTGACCTCATATTCTTAATTAGATTTAGGTCTGGACTTTGACTGGGTCATACTGGCACATGAATATGCTGTGAGTTAAACTATTTCATACAGCTCTGACTGTATGTTCATCCTGCTCCTGCAGGAGGACAAATCTCCTACTCAGTCTGAAGTTGTTCCTGCCTCAAACTAGTTTTCTTGTCCTGTACTGAGTTCAATCAATCTGACCAGCTAAGAAAAGCTTCCCTACAGCATGACGTTGCCACCACCATAGTTCACAGTGTAGATGACGTATTCAGGGCGGTGTCACAATTAGATTTTCGTCACATACACAGAGTTTCTCATGATCAATTTCACAGTCATCTAACTAAATAACCTTACTCCATGTGTTTGTTGAGTCCCCCAGCTTTGCTTCCAATGTTATCTTAAATATTTTATGCAACAATGGCTTTGCAATTGTTCCATAAAGCCTGGAAGATGGTGGTGTGCACAACTAAACATTTTCCTGTCCTCAGATTCTTCCACCTGAGCTGTGTGTTACTGAAGTTCCCCCAGAGTTACTATTATAATTTTGTTCTGTATTTTAATGAGAACAGGTAATATTGTCCTTGGTGGATGGCTATGTCGGGGAAAATGTGCTGCAGTGCCACTCTTTTTATCCACCAATTATTTTTCAATCATTTCTTCCCCTTTTTTTGCCCCGAATGCTCTGTTAGATTTTTAAAGCTCAAGATTGTTTTTTTCTCTAATATTTTCTAACAAAACTTAAAGGCCTTCATAGAACAGCTGAATTTAAATTGAGACTAAATTGCACACAGGTAGACTATACAAATTAGACAACTAGATTTTATTTAGAGGTATCATAGTGAAGTGGGAATAATGGAAGTGCATACCACATTTTTCAGATTTAATTGTAAAAACAGAGGAAAATGTTGAGCAAAGCACTGTATTTTAAAGGTAGAGGGGATTATCCTGGACAGTGAAGTCCTTTTAGTTTCTGTATTCTTTCTAACACCTTATGCACTCCACTCGTGATGCGTTGAATAGCACAAATTGATTGGAGGAAAGAGATATGAGATGCTCTGGCAGTTCTCCTCCTCCTCTGCTCTTCAGGGAGAGTTCTAATAAAGTAGGAGGCTGGTTAGATGCAGGAGTGTCTAACTCTCCACTTAGCTTCCACAGCAATCAATAAAATCCAGAGTACCAGTCTTGCCTTTCGCTCCTTCCTTCTCTCCATCTTTACGATTTCATAACCTCCTTCCTTTTTCCAAGTTGCTTTCACATCCTCTTTCACTTGCATGTCTCGTCACATCTTTACTCATCACCTTTTAATTTTCTGTGTTCTCCAATTAGCAGCTCCCCCTCTCTTTTAGACAATTAGCAGCAGCCAGGGTGTTTAACCTGTGTGGTAATCACACTTGGAACTAAACCTCTCAGTTGTTGCAAACGCCTTCCCGAACCACAAGTTGCAAAGAGAAATTTTTAACAAGAGTTAAAAAGATGTTCGACTCAGAAAACACCAAGAAGAAGAAGTCAGATTTTTAAAAAGTGTAAAAAAGTTAATTTGCATCATCTCAGTCAGAGGAGTCCTATCCTTCTCAGATGTGTCATTGCTTTTAAACCTGTGACACAACAGTGCCCCCTGCAGGCACGTAACGGAAGCGCATTTCTGAAGTGTTCTCCTTTAACTGCTTGTTTTTAGCCCACCCAGATTTCTCCACAAAGAATAAAAAAAGTAAATGGATTTAAATAAATGAATGTTTCCTTTGAAAGCCTAGAGAAAAACAGAATAATCTAGTCCAAAATGTCTATTTAAAAAAATCTCTTTCATAGAGATAAACATAAACAGTATTCTTATCCCATTTTTCACCTGGAGGCCCCAATTAAACATGGTAAAAAATTTGAATATGTCAGGCCTTATTACAAGTTTAGGCTAAGCCAGCATCGTCTTGGGGCAAAAAGAAGCGAGCAGGAAAAACACTTAACAATTCAACTGGAACAACAGCATCCAGGCTAAGAGGATAAACACCAACCCAGTCGAGGCTAAAGCTAACGAAGGATTTCAGCATCCATGACATCAAACAATGGTCCTCCACAGACTTCAGAACACAATTCAGCTGTTTATTGGAGTATTAACAGTGCCATGACAAGCGTTTGACATTAGGACAATCAAAGCATCAAGTGTAAACAAAAGATTCCAATTAAATGTGTCAACAATACTTGAGTTCCCTTTTTTTACCTCCCAGAAGGAACAACAGATAAATGTGACGGAGAAACAAAATCTCTTACCAATTAAAAACACAATGAGAAAAAATAAACAGAAACAGGATAAAAAAATGTCTTTGCATGACGTCATATTTGCATGTTTTCTAAAATGACAGTCCCAAGTATTGCTTAGATACATTAATTAAAGACATTAAGAGAATTAAAAGCAAATGAGCAACAACAAAATATTTGTAAAGAAGTTCATAAGACAGACATGCACAGTAAATATTAAGTACTGTCCATTTTTAGCTACAGAGTGAATGTCTCAAGAGAACGAAAACACCCTGAAGGTTTCAGATAACAAGCTCCCTGATCTCTGCTCTTTACACCACACTTACTCTGGAGCCAGATGTCAGACACTCTTTAAGTCAAGACAGGCAGCTCTGGGATTACCATCAATTAGAACAAACAGACTGGAGATGATTTTTGTTTGGCATTCACCAGTCTGATAAGCACTTCACACTGACAGTTTTGGTTGTTTTGGTTTATAGTAGATGTATGCAAGTATAAGCAAAGCACAGAAACAAAAGAGAGGTCGTGTGGGTCATGTTTTTAGGAGCTCATACCTCAGAGTCTTCATTTTGGACCCCCAGCTGCAGGACGGCACTGGGAGACTTCATACGAGCCTGGCTGGACTGGGCCATCTGCAGGTTCAGCTGCCAGCTGACATAGTCCAGCTTAAAAATATAAATTATGCCAGTTTATAATTTGAACATATAACTCTCACACTTCCGCTTAATAAATACTCGAGACAATTAAATGTGGACAGATAAAACCTTTCCCGTAATTCCTTTTTCTACTTATAATTCGACATAAATCCTGTTTGATGCTCAGTATTCATTCTGCTCTGTGGTCGTCCTTCACCATGTTGTCTGTCTCATTCATAAAACGGGACAGGTCCATTCCACAACAAACAAGAAAGGTCAGCAGAAAGGATCGTCAGGGGTGACCTTCCCGATATCCAGAACTTCAACAGGTCTGGGGTCGGGGAAAGGACAAATATCATCTCTACAGGACGCACATATGCTGGACACAAACTGTTAAGACTTCTACTGTCAGGTTGTGCACATCAGAGCTTTAAAACTTTGCACTTTTTCACTCCAACATATTTATTTTTAGGTTGAATTGCACAGGATAAATATCACAAATGTAGCAAAAGGTTTTGAAATAATTTGGAGATTTCTTGCATTACATGAAACCGTCCATTATAACAGGGGATGTGGACATTGGAGAGACACTATATGCAGCATAGAGACAGAAAAAGCTCCAATCAAGCCAGCGTTTTGTTATAAAGACTTTAAACCACAGTAAAGTCTTTAAAATGAGTAAATGAAGGCTTTTTAAAACATTTGTACCCTGATCCTGATAACTGGCCCATGCCTATTCATGGCTATGGTTGTCAGCAGCAGTTATTACAGATGGCTAATATCGCTGATCAGAAACATTTTCCACCACCTTCAGGTTAAAACTTTGGCAATGAATCATTTTTTTCTTTTCAGCTAGTCTGTTAAAAGTAGGAATAAAAAAACCCTTCTCATAGCATTCCCAGCCTCTCTCTGCTCTGGTTTGGTTGATTTACACAGAGGTGGTTCATCAGTCAGCTGATGCAGCATGATAGATTAGCAGCGCCGAGTCAAGGCAGGATATCGAAGTGTTTTACGATTCAGACACAGGCCATAATAATAAACTGTGAGTGACTTATTGAGTTGGGCTCCTTCCACAGGATCAGAGGACAGCTGTGAGCCAGAGCAGCCACATTATTCACGACTGGCGCATCACGATGTCATTATGGTGGCCATTTTTATTTCAGGGTATGGAAATAAATCCACTTAGAGACATACAAAATTAAAGTGGAGTTAACACATAAGCTGATTTGGACAATTTAGCCAGTTCTGCCTTACTGCATGGAGCTACTATATTTGACAAAACACATTTCAAATGGGATTTTTCTGACTGATAGTAAAATTTCGAATCCTGTTCTCACATCAATTACTTTTTTTTCATTAAGTCTGGCTCTTCCAGGAGTTTAACAGTAAAATGAAAAAGCATAAAAGCTGTTTACTTTTAGTGTGTTTAACTCAGTGTTTAACTTTCTCAGTTAAACACACTGAGTTGACTTTCAGTATTAATGTGCACTGTACAAAGTAAAACAGGTGACAAACCTGGACATGCAGGGTTACATTTATTCATACTAGTTGAGGTTCTAAAGCTAGAGCTCAACATTTAAGCGATTGCTCATGGCTGTGTGCATTTTTGTTATGCTTTGATTTATGGACTGTGACATAAATGCATTTAAATTATGAGCTGAACCTCCCAAATCCACTCATTAATCAGACTATAATTTTCACATTTTGTTGAAAAATATTCTAATAGTGGGGAGAAAAAAAATAACCTAAAACACCCTATAGTTGAAAGTTGTTTTTTTTTTAGTTTTTGACCAAGATGTCTTCAGAGGCAAGGTGGCAAAACTGTCTTTAAAAGGAAGTTTACAGGATTAAAATAAACAATTTATACACCTTATTGTTTAATCGTGAACCCGATAGCCAATTTGTAAGAAAATGAATCCATCACAAAGCATCATTGATCAATACAAAATGCTGGTGATAATATTTATTATCAAATTATTTAAGACAAAACCTCCTTTAGATTATTTTTTGTAAGTGCATGAGAGGAAACACTTGTTAGCTGCACTGTGTGGTTGATGCATACGTAAATTATTGCTCAAAGTCACAGCAGCAGCAGATGGCCTCCAGAAAATCGGTCGCTGTCACCGCCTGCGACTTACTAATTCATGGAGGAGGGAGAGATGACTTATGAGACAGAGGCAGGTGAGACATCTGAAAGCGTGACAGCAACACCAACTCCAGCCTAAAGTCTACATGCTGTTTATTTCCTCTGTGTTAGATCTTGTCTCTTGAAGGGAAAGGCCGTTTGAAGTGTCACTCTTTGATGAAGGAGCAGAGAGAAAGAAGCCTAAAGTTTCAGAGTTACGACTCGTGTGAGATTTGAAACAAACAGTGGCAAAGAATTCAGCCAGCAGCAGAACGTCTGCACCACTGAGGTTCCTGTGTTGTTGTTAAAGTTTGCAACAGGTTTTTAGATGTAATAAATTTGTACTCATCTCATTTTCTTTGCACGTTTTTTAATGTTTTTGCATTCTTAAGAGGCTGGTGAGAAACCTGTCCACAAAAACACCTGATAAAAATAATCTTGCACCTTGTATCTGGGCCTACCTTCTTAGGAGCAAAGGTGTTGCACTTTAGTTTCTCCACCAGCTCCGGTCCAGCAGAGGCCCAGGCCTGAGAAAACACCTCAGCCTTATCGGAGTTCAGATGGAGCTCCTCCAGCTGCTGCTGCAGAGAGGCCGGCTTTATGCTGTGATACACTGCCTACGAGAAGGCAGAAAGAAGTCATTTAAAAAACAATTAAAGAATGTATTTAATAGAATGACATTAATTTAAATACACTGATTTAAATTAAAACAAAGCAAAATACAATAAAATAAATCAAATTAAGTTGAAGCAATGTTAAATTAAATTTTTAAATGTACCCTTTTAGTTCCAATACTAGTAAAAAGGTGTTTAAAAAAAATCCCCAAAAAACACAGTCAAGAAAGTAATTATTTCTTTAATCATAGTCACATCCTTCAGCACAACCTTTATTTTGAGCAGGTTGAATTAGTCAGGACGCAGCTCCCATGTTAGGAAAATTGTATTTATAGGGCAAACAAATAAAGCATTTTTATAGTTTAATCTTTTAAATTAGTAATCCATGACTTTCTCCGTTACCAGTATTACATGGCACTAAGGGACAGATTTTTACCAACCATTCACCTCCTTAAATATGGAAAAATTCAAATGAAGGTGCAATTCAAATAAATAAAATTTTAGGTTTCAGGTCCATCCTAAGCCAGAAAATTGCTAAAAGAGAGAAGACGTTTGTCTAAACTTGTCTATATCTCCAGTAAGATAAATAATAAAAAAAAACTAAAACTGGTGGAAGTGTGACACACAAGGTTGGATGGGAAAACATTTTTCTTTGATCTCCCATCTTACTCACTTAGTGAGTAAGATTTAAAAAAAGAGAAATATACAAAAAAAAGAAAGAAAATCCAGTTAGAGAACCACAGCTAAGAGCAGCAGCCTATAGGCCAGTTCAAAACTTCTTTACGAAAGTCTACTAGTGTGGAGGGTGTATAATCACAACTAGAGTATAAATAAAATCAATATAACGTAACAATACATTTGCAATACAACAGTGACCCCTGCTGGAAAAAAACAAGCTCTGAACGTTATCCAAATTTAAGAAAACATTAATTTCTGGAAATTTCTTATATTCTAAGTGTGCATGTAGCTGATCAGAATGAATCCATGCGATAGTATCATTAAGAACATAAGAAAATCTTATGTAAATCTGCTTTGCAGAATGTTTTTCTTTCTGTTTGAGATCTTTTATCAAAAATAGAAGCACAAGATATTAAAAAAACTGTTAGATTTGTTTTACAATTTCAAAAAAAACTCAATTAAACTATGATCTAGTCTGACAGGATGTCCTCCTCCCACCTGCTCCAGAATAAAGGCAGTCGTCTCCAGGACCAAGTTAAGAGCATGTTTATCCAAGGTCAGAGCAGCCTGCAGCTTTTGCTCTTCTTCCTCACTGAATGTCCGTTCCCCCTGTAGAGGAAAGAAAACAATGGCAGTCATAATTTTTATAATTCTCATTAAAATGTGCTCGTTTGTCAGGTGGAACAAATCTGACAAACTTTCTTCTCTTTGACAACAATGTCTCAATGTTAGCATTCAACAATTTTATACAGAGACTTTAAAAAAAATCAAAGATCAAAGTTGAATTAAGTTAAGCTTTACCTGAAAGATTAAAAGTAAATGGACAAAATGCAACAAAAATAAACAAATCACAGAGGAATAAGACGGTCCTGTTCTAGCTAGGAGAAGCACATAAAAATACTAAAAATACTAAAAAAAAAAAACATTTTAAAAAAGTAAATCTTCTGTAAAAGTTACACATTACGTCTGAATGTGTAACTTTTTTATACTGTGTAATGTCTGTAGCATTACACAGTATAAAAAATAAATAACCTATGGTCTTCCTTTAGCACTTGAAACTTATTTGTCCTGTTCGTAAGAAAACCATGTAAAATGATTCAAATGAGACAGTGTTTAAACTCTGCCTACTGCTCTACAGTCACCAGCTTTGATGTTAAAGCTTTGTGCTCTTACGATTGGCTCACATGGCACCATGTAGTGTTTGTACCTTCACATGAAGTTTTTGTATGATGCGAGAGAGAAGCCTGGAGAACTTGTTCACGTCAATGGTGTTGATGAAATTCACCGCTTCTTTAATGCTGTTAAAGGAAAGATTTTAAGATGTTAATGATGATCAGATCACTTAGACTACAAGTTCTTTATTGACTAATTAATAATGATACTCCAACGTTTTTCCCAGGTGACATTGTGACACAATACAAACATCATGCATTGATGGGGTATTCGTCCTATTATGACCACAATATTTTTGACTGAGACTAAGCATGAACTCAAAACATAATTGAGACCATAAATGTCATCTAACACAACTTATTTGAAAGCACAGAAGCAGAAAGAGTTGTTGCTTTAAGTTAAATAATCTCTGTTCAGATTTTTCAAGCTCACATAGTCATACAAAAGAAATTTGAAAAGAAATGCTGTGAAAAAAATACTAAATAATGAGGGTGTGATATCCTCCATTGGCTTCCCTGATTTTTACATATTATATGTGCCTAAAAATACACATAACTGGGGCTCCAGAAATAAATACACTTCTAGCAATAGGTTTTTACATTTTACTGTGGTCTGCCTGAAAAAAAGTTGCTTTCATGTAATTTATTGATTTGTGAGCAAATTTTGGCTAATTCTGAGAAACTTACACTCTACACCATTAACCAAAAGGCCCACCTGACATTTGTCTTTTGGTAAAGCAACAACTGATCTTTCAAAGAATACAAAATTTAAAACTGAACTTTGTGGGGTTTATAAATTTGAAAGCCTTTCTTAACAACAAACCCAAAAAAAAAGCAGTTCAGGTTGGCTTCAGAACAGACGCATCAAGTCGATACACAATACATGTTAGCACAAATAAGTAACGCAAATGATTACTTGACAATATATATTCATGGATTTAAAATAAAGTTAACAATACGGCATAAACAAAGGCCGGTTAGGATGCTACATGCTAATTTTGTGCCACTAAAATTAATCTGTGTCTAAAAGAACAGAACCGAGCCTACCTTTGGGTTTCCTTTATGGTGGAAGTCATGTTTGCGTTAATTTCTCCAAACAAAGAGTAAAACTATCACAGCTGTACCAACATCCTCACGCTGATGTTATTGTTCCCGCTTCCGGTTGTCACAAGACGGATCACGTGATCGTAGTTCTACGGAATGCGCGAGGGACAAATTGTGTGAGCAGCGCTTCCATCAGCGGTTAAAACGCAAAAGGATTCGACTTCAGCGTATGTATATTTTAATTCGCGCAATTACTAAAACAGTTTTTAGTTATTGTTTGAGATTGTTTAGCCGATGCTTCGTTAGAATAATTCATAATATGGATTATGATAGAATTCTATTTGCAGATAAAACATGAAGTTTACATACACCGAATAACACATTCACACATTAATTTAGACCAAATTTCTCTTTTTAGGTCAGTTAGCTTTACCAAACGTATTTTAAATGCTAAATGCCACAATAGCTATAACAGAGAAAATATCTCAGAGATTTATTTAGCAATATCTAAATAAATCTCAGAAATCAGAAGTTATTTCCTCAGGATCTGGTATTGTTACCTTTGAGCTGTATTACTTGGGTTAAACATTTAGGGTTTTCTTTTAAATGTTTCAAGTAATAGTTTGCTGGAATTTTGGTTCATTGCTCCAGACAGAATTGATGTAGACTGGATAAATATTTCATATAGAATTTCTCTCATTTTTTTAAACAAATAGTAATTATTCTTTATGTAAACATCTTGACAAGTTAGATGAAAACTTGACATAGAAAGATCATCAACTTAAGTATATCTGCAGTCTTGATTCAGCTCTTTCTTGCATTTCTTACCATACAAAACAATAATTCTACTGTTACTATTTTTACATTCCCAGTTTCTAAAGGAACACACACCATATTCTGAAACAGTCAGGTAAGGAGACTGGACATAAAATAGATGAAAAAGCAACAACAAAGGAAAAAATGTGGTGCATATACAGCATGAGTCAAATGGGCATATGATTTAAGTATTAACTTCCTACTTGTCTTTAACAAACTAAAAATGAATGTTTTATTTTATGTTTATTACTCCTATTTTAAAAGTTATAAAAAAATTCTGCTGAAATTTGTCATTTACATAATAAGCAACAGTGCTTTCATTCATTCATCTACTGACCAATAGAAAATTAAAAAATATTTTTCTTCTTGGAGGTAATACATTAATGAATAAGCTTTAGCTTAAACTTTATGCATAAACCTGCTCAACTTGTAAATCTAAATGTTCTACTCTCTTCCTTATTTGCTTCAGGCATTTTCTCTGACGCTGGACCACTTTCATCTGTGTCAAGTAGTACCATCTCCCATTTGCATATTGTCTTTTCATAGAAATAGAAGGCAAAGCAACTATAGTGTACACTTTTTGTGCAAAATAGATACTAATACCAAAAAATATGATCAAAACAGAAGTTGAGTTTTGCCAGTTTATTGTCGAAAAAGAAGCAAAGTAAAATCATACACAGCAGAAAATTAACATAATCATTCCATAAAACATGACAAATCTTTTTAAATGGTCCACAAACCAATCAGAAAAAAAAAAAACAAAATCAGCATTTATTCATGTCTAAATTCCTTAGCCTCCCTAATTTACTATCACTCTGTAATTTATATCCAAACACTGCGGCTGATTTGGAAATATTTCATATTCTTCATTTGAATGTATCTGCCCCTCCAAAAATATCGATCATCCTTCCTCTTTAAAGTAAACACTTGTGTTGGTTTCTCATTTCCTTTCAGTAACAAAACGCCACAGATCTGTAATGGAAGTGCTGAATGCTACGAGCCAACCTGCAGTAAAACAGAAGGAATGTAAATCTGATAAATACTTCTTTTTTGTCCTTCAGAAAGAAAAAAAAACCCAGAACATTTTAATATGTTGCTCAACAATGAACCCAAGGAGATAACATCACAACATGGAGTGTGAAATCACACAGTACCTTCCAGACTGATAAAAGTTAGTATTCTGAGGTTTTGGTAAACAGATCGCATCGCGGTAAACATCGGCTGACACCTCTAGGCTCATGGATCTTGCTGCCGCTATTTGAAGGAAGGTAAATTTGGCACTTTTATGCTTATGTCGCCAATGTTGATGTTTTTGGGCATTTCCGGGAGGTTCATGTTCTTCACCGCTGACACTGCGCGAGCCGGTGCTCCTGCGATGCCAGCCTGCGCAAACCCAAACACATGTACACACACAAACACACACAAGGAGGGTTGATAAAAAACAAGCCAGCGGAGCAAAAAAAACATCAATAGAGATAACAGCTGAACACAAGAAGACACAGAAAACACAGCTGAACGAACAACAATCATCTGCTGACAAAATGCAAAAGCACTGAGACGGACAACATATGCAAAACATACATTCAGATGCCTTTAGAGCTTTATATGCACATGCATTTTCTACTTCTAGAATGATGGACATCACAACCAGAGCCAATTAGGAGTCAACTGTGAGGGCATACTGAACTAAACTACTCATTCACTGACTGATGTACTGAGCAACACTGAACATCCATCAAAACATCCAAAAAAGGCGACATTTGCTTGGAAAGTGAGCCCACTGGACGACTGTGGGCCGGTGAGGGTAAAAATGCAGGGAGAGAATTATGTAAAGCAGAAAAATGGATCTGGGTTTGAAGATAAATGATGCTCGGATAACCACGCAACTACAGAATGTGGGGGTCAAAGTTTTAGCCATTAATAATGCAGGGGATACTGTACCTCTAGATATGACTGTAGCTAGCATTTTTCCGTGTGAATACATTTCTGTGAGTAGAGATATTAATATTGTGCCACGTACACATATATAGTAACATCTCAGTAAATTAGAATATCGCCAGAAGACTTATTTACTTTGGTAATTCAATCAAAGAGTGATATTCCATTTTGCTGAGTTGTACGTACAGCTACAAATTTTCTGTCTAGAAACAATATTTGAACAAAGAGCCGTGTAAACATTTATTACATCTATTATGGGAAGGTTGTTGATCTAATAGAGATAAACTACTCTCAGGGTAAAGGAGGTGCTACACTCTAACACAGTGAATCTCAACAGGAAGCTCGACAAATTTAGCCTCCAATAAGGCTTTCTGGAAAACCTAAACATTTATAGAGGAAGAAGATGGTATAAAGACGCTTGAGAACCACTGAAGTTAGAGAACTCCAAAATAAATCTTTACTCGACAGACCCACAAATAACCAAACTGATCCTGTACATTTACTATCCGAGAAAGACACTCAAAACAAGCTTAAAAAAATATCACAGGGCGAAGGAAAAGTATGTCTGGTATGTAGATAAATTAATGTCCTTCTTCCATGAGGTTGTTTCAATAGGCTTTTTGTCTAATGGGGATTCCTTCCTGTGCCAGGAATCAAGGACACTGGTAGACGGGAAGACGGCCAGGTCGCTAAACGAGAGGAATGCTGATTCAGGGCAGAGGATTCAGAAATCACTATCATTGTCTTGCAGGAATTTGTATGAAAAACCACCTCTTGAAAAAGATAACAGTAATCTGATTCTGTGCACAAAGTTTGAGGCTTTAGAAGAATTTAGCGGCATGCAATATTGCCTGTAAAACTGCTGCAACAATGTTTCCTTTCATCTCCTGTTGAAAATGTGTGATACTGATAAACTAAGTATTTATCCTACTTAGTTTCTTAGTCTTTTGATCTGAGTTGGTTATACTTAACTGCACCATGTTATTTTTGTATGCAGTAAATTTGGCATTACAGTAGAGTATTAGCAATATTTTGATATTACCTCAGTTTGAATGTGCAGAATTAAATTTGCATTTGGCTTGCTGCTGTTACAACTGGATTTTCCCAATGCGGGACAATAAAATGACATTTCTTTTCTATTCTATTTGGTCAAGATAACAAATTTAGCTGTATGATCATTTGTTATCGCAATAAACGATACTATTGTTTGTTTCTTTTTTTTAAAGGTTTTATTGGCTCTAGTGGCCTTTATTTGATAGTAGATTGACAGGAAGGTGGGTAATGAGAGAGGGGGGAAGACATGCAGAAAAGGTCAGGAATCGAACCTGTGACATTCACATCAAGGACTAAGACCTCCATATGTGGGCTGTGCTTAACCCTTGTACCACCACAGCACCCCAGTATTATAGTTTTGAGACCATTTTTTAAGTATTGTAATGTAATGACAATATAATAATGCAAGAACACATTCTCAAAGATCAGTAAACTTTAAATTCTAATGAACATTTAACACTGGAACTGGAAGACATTTTAAATATCCAAACTAAATAAACAGAAAGACATGAAATGAATTTTGAAGTCTTTGTAAACAAAAATTTCCTTCAAAAAGGGCAAGTTGAGATCAAACCACCAAACTGAAGATTTCGATCATCCAGTTTTTGGTAGAAAGAGAGAAAAAAAAAGAGATAATCGACAAACCTCAACTTTAGTCTGACAGCTATAGAGATGTCTTTGTTTTGGTCCCACTGAAGCTGCCACTGATTCCAGCAGCAGAAAAACACCTGAACATGCAGGACATTAAGTCCTAAGGACCAGGATAGAGCAACACTGGTTTAAATGATGCCTTTCTGTGAGTGTAGAGGTACAAGAGTGAAGCATTTTGACTCTACCCTGCTGTCCAAAGTGCTTTTTTCTTAGTTGTAGAGATAAAATGGAGGCATTTCTGGGTCTGTCGCGAAAGATTCCTACTGTATGTTAGTGACGTCAGTTTACAGTTAGATGAAGGGCCATGTGGAGAGGGTCAAAGGGGACGTAAAAAGTTAAGGTTATAGTGTTTGGTTGTAAATTTAGCAGTACCTGTGTCTACCTGTCCTGCCTGGTAGACTGAAAGATAAAGGTCTGTAAAGAGAGAGAAGAATGGAAAGAACTGGACAGGGTCAGGAAAAAGAGGAATGAGGAATGTTAAAGCAGATTAAAGTAATTACAGTTTTTCTCCACAGATAGTGATAGGACCTATAGTACACCACATCTGGAATCAGAAGAAATATTAACCTCGGTTCAGTTATTTATTTTTTTTATGTTTTTTTTTTTTTTTTACTTCGATCTTAATAAAAACAAAATAGAGCATTTGGTATTTAGCTTTCACCAGATTGGAGGAAGGGCAGCTTCATCCTTGTTTGCCAGACGCTGACCTTTAAATGAACAGAGTCAGATTGAATTAGCATCAGTGCATGAAAACCTCTGTGGTCTACGATAGGTCCAAAAAGGAAAAGACAGAGCAGCTCTCGATGTCAGACCAGTAAAAGACTGCTTACAAACTACCAATCGAACAAAAAAATTATCTGTCAGGTTAAAAGCATACAATGAAACTCATATTAATGTAAAAAAAAAAATACAAATAGACTAAATTAAGACCTTTGGTTAATACACAAAAAGCAGCCATCCAGCATTCTTTATCTTTGTCAACTAAAATGAGAACTTTTTCTTAGTTGTGTTTAGTGCAATTAACCTTTTAGACATTTAATAAATCCTGCAAAGCAAATGAAAAAATAATGATCTGACTGAATTTTCTCTGGCTGTTTCGTTTCATTTTTCCACTAAGCAAAGGATTATTTACTGACCGAAGCTGGAAAAAAACAATCCACTTTAATAAGGCTCTAAGCAGGGACACTCGATTAGAGATATGATGCAACAGGAAATGTTTACACAAAGCGCATCTAAAAACTGACATTTTCCTGAAATAACAGGCCAGATACTGTAAACCAAACTTGAATGGCATGAGATTTACCTGTGACAGATTCTGCAGATTCCCTGGATAGTGGTACTCTTAGTGCAAAAGCAGCAGACGCATGAATATCTTTAATAATGTGTGTTTTAAGGTATAAACCAGGTCTCACCCCGATCAACATTGAGAAGCAGTGAAGCAGAAGGAGAAGGCTGAAGAGAGCACAAACACTCTGGTAAAGGTCGGGAGCATCCACAGAAAGTCGCTTGAGAGGAAGCATGCAGGGTGCAGCGTATACACACATGCCTGCATTCTGTACACAACGCCTCAGAGATAGAGGTGTGGAGGCAGAGGCAAGTCAGCCAGCAGGCAGGCAGGGAGGCGCTCACCTCAGATTTCTCCATCTTGTTCTGGGCGTCCACCTGCGTGATGATTTCGTTCATGTTGGTCTCCAGGACCATCCCGCCCATCACCATCTCTGCCAGAATGTGGTGGACCTGACGCAGGAGAGATCCGGATCATCTTCAATATTAAAACTCAAAGACAAACTGCATACCTCGGTCCAACTGCATCTGTTTTTCTTGACTATAAATACAGGCCTCTGTAATGCTGTACAATCTAAAAATCCAAAAAAATAAAATAAAAAAAAAGACAAAGGAAGATCTGCTCCTGGAAATAGACTGGTGACCCAACGGCATCTCTCTGTTCGATATCTGGTTCGATTTCTGGTGTAAAAACCAGTAAAAAGTTCCCAATATGGTTTCCATATGACAGCAAACTGAAGTCTTTTGTAAAAATACTAGAGAAAGCCCCCATCTGTGGCTGCATACTGCTGGCCAGCTGGTTGAAAGAGGGCTAATGCACTCTCCTGCAAACAAATCTGGCATCTTGAAAGTAGATTCTGAAAGATCGTTTGAGCAGATGGCGAGGTACATGCAGAGGTTAAATACATCTGAAATGCATCGGCTGCATCCTTATTACTCAGTTTGGTTGCGGCACACTGAAGACAGCAGCAGCTGGGAGTCAAACAGAGGGTAAGTCCTGATGCAAGCAGCTCTGTGTTTGTAGCAGCATGTAATGGTGGACAACAAAGGGTGTGTGTTTCTTTTGTTATTCTGTCAGTACATCACATAGCTCAGCTGTGTAGACTACCAAAAACACTGAATTTGCACAATCTGATACATTTTTTACTTCAATCAACATGATTTTTTTCTTAAGTGAATCTGTAAAAGGAACAGTTCTTATTGTTAAAGAAGGGCATCCTGCACCCAACAGGTTCCTCTCTGATTCAGTCAGATGTTGTTAGCTTTACAGTCATTCTATGTCTTTTCAGAGCCCCTTTGTGAAGAAATATCTTTTTTAACTTTTTCTACCACGTTTGTGGCAAACAGCCCTATTTAGACTGTGAAAGGATGATAACTCTGATTTGACAGTAAAGGTTTAGACTCAGGTGTGTTTTGTTCAACCTGTAGTTCAAGCAAAAAGAACATCTTTGCATATTACAGTCAGTGTTTAAAATCCTTAAAGTTTGTAAAATATTAAAGAGAAACCCAGAAACAAGTCAGTCAAATAAGGTAAAACACACACATTCACATAGGATTATTATAGGAGATTCAATCTTTCAAAAAGGTACAATATTAAAATGTTACTTAATGTGAAGATGAATAGTTCTACTGTATCCAAAGTATGTGCTTTTAATAATTAAACATCTGCTGCACTAAGGTTTTATCCTGAACTGTTGTTTCTTTAAGATTTCTAGTTTACCTTAAGCGACCAAGTCTAACTAGGATATGTGAAGTCAAAAGTATCCTTTCCAGGGGTGCCACAGTAGACAAAAGTCACAGTTCGGTACGTTTTCGGTTCACTTCATTTCAAGAGAAGCAAATAAAAAGTGGTCTTCATTCAGCTGACCCCTACATGACCTTTTACAGCCTATTTAGTGACATAAGCAAGTTCTTATGACAATTTGGGATTTGTCAAACAAATTTGGAAAACCATCATAGACTCTTTTCTTTTACACATAAAAGGTGTACATTTTTGCAAGGCATTGTGTTTTCTGGATCTAATAAAGCCCACAAAGACTTTAATTATCTTTAAATTATTAATAACATGAAATACCATATATTATATAAAATTAGCTAATCTAAGTGTGCAATCAACCAATGAACTCATTGCATCACATCTAATCAGCAGTATGTTCTGGTTTTAGGTTGTAATAAAACCATCAGATGTTGTGCAACATGTTCCAACATGATGTTCATCAGACAAGCGTGGCACGATAAATCAGGCCATAATCACTAACATTATTACAACAGTATCATAAATAATCGTGATGAGGCTTGAACAAACAGAATCATAAACATTACATAAAGGAATGGCAAACTCCTACCTTGTCTACATGAAAAATTAAGTCAAGCTCACAGACATTCTCAAAGCATTTGTCCAGCGTTTCCACGAAAACCTGAAATTAACGTAAAAACAAGCTAAGAAACACTCTAAAAGCAAACCAACAAACAGTAACCAATAGTGTCAAATCTGCAGGGTTTTACCTGGATCAAGTCTAAAATTCCTAATTCACTCTCTGATGAGTCGACACAAAACACGAAGTACAGCGTGGCGTAGTGTCTGTAGATCAGCTTGTAGTCTGATCCTCCAATCAACCTGAAATGCAAAGAACAAAAAGTAAATAAAGAAAAAATTGAGTTGCACTGATCATGTTTTCCTAGCCAACAACAATCCAAGCCTGGATTGGTAAAAACTGGAATCAGCAGCTACATTTTTTAAGCATTAAAACACACAATAGCTAATTAGGTCCAGGTAGTACTGATTGACTGTTGCATTTCGATCAATACTTTGTTAAAACTTTATAAAAACACATTTCCAGAAATTATTCTCAACTCCTTTTGGTCTTCTTGATATCAACACCAATAGGTTAAACATTATTAGGACATGCACTTTGGCCTGAACTTGAACCAATAAAACCTGCAGAAACAAACATGTTATGACAGACAAAACAGAAGGTGAAAAGCAACAGGATGTTTTCTGCTATAAAAGGTACAGATAGGAAGTCATATACTCTAAAAACAGAAGATATGAGAAGCAGTGAGTCTGATAAAGGGTTTGATAATTTTTTTTTAAAAATCTGTTGCTGCATTTCTGTTGCCACAGGAAATGTTGCAACCCTTACAAAACCTGTGCAATAACTCAACTGGCTGCTAATACAGAGACTTTTGGAGTGCTTTTACAAATCTATTCTTATGTCCAGCTAAATATTTTGCAGTGAAGCGCTTCACTTTATTGTTTCACACTTATCAATCAAATGAGCAGCAGGACATCAAGAGAGGAAATGCGTACAGTCTGCAGCCACTCGTTACTGAATAATGAATTACTCTCGCAAGAGACCTGATGTGCAGATGGATGTCGCAGCATTGAGACACTCGTTGCAAACGGTTTCAGTCACATGTAGGTCATTACTTACAATCCGCCTTCTAGGAAATTGCAGACGTTCTCGTCTCTTTTCGAGACCAAGTGGAAAGTTTCCCTGATGATCTGTTGCTCTGTGTCTTCATTCTGCACAAAGAATAAGGAGAGACGCTCAACAAAGAATGATCATTTCTGGTATTTAATTAATTTTTTTTTTAATGGAATGCAGATGAAAACATACACTGTAGGTTAATTGATAAAGTTATCCTCCTAACCTTTGCTTGATTTTTAACTGAGCTGAGAAAACTCCAATAAATCATATAATAGAGCTCAATGCATTTATGGACTGAAAATGGTGGGAGTTTTTACTTCTGGTGCAATTAACGAATGGAGATTTTTGTCCCCCACCTGTTGATCTCGTCAGATTTTTTTTTTTTTTTTTTTTAAAGAATCTGATTCTGAACTCTTTCCGACTGATAGGTGCATTTCTAATAAAGAGGTTATAAACAACATGTTGAAATGCAGAGCTGTTGGACAAGTAAGTCCTCAAACATTTCTTTTACATGCTCCTAAATCATCAAAAAGTGGTCACACATGCCAATAGTACACAAAGGTCACAAGGAAGAAAGTTTGAACCACGTCAGAGTTATGTCACATGTTCTCCAGGGGAGAAAATGTTGCATAAAACAACATATTTTTAAGGCGTTACACAGATTTGTGACTAAACATTGTTTTACTGAAAGTCCTACAGCAAAGAAAAACTCAATCTCCTACAGTGAGGCAGCGTTACCAAAGGGAGCAAGTAAGTTTCTGTGGAGCCCCGAGTGGATCGGTGAGTTCAAGGAGAAAGGAGACGGCGAATACCCAGAGTGCTGGGGGCAAAAAACCGGTCATGTGACCCGCAGCATGGTACCAGCAGCTTTAACCGTACTTACAGTTTAATGATCCAAACAAGAGCAGCAGTGAGAGACTGAAAATGGCAAGCTTCTGAATTTTTCATCATGATGCTCAGTGATTTATAAAACTCTGATTCAAAGTGAAACATTCTCCCTCCGTGTTTATGGTCAACATAACAAAGAGCGTCTAAAATAAATCTTGCATGGGAAATTTTAAAGTAATACAAGTTTTTTATTTGAGTCTGTTTATCCAGATGCCCCAAATAAACATGTAGAGTGACAATAGCTTAAAATAAAAATCACATTTTCTGCAGCTATTATCAGCCTTCAGACAAAAACACAGTTCAAGCCTTTTGTAATTCGTAGATTTATAATTTTAGAAGTTGATCCAGGTTAAATAACTTTCAATTAGGACTTCCTGTTTCCCTGGGATATAAACATGATGTGACACACACACCCATTCCTGGGAGAGCAATAATTGAGGAAAAGAAAATAGTCAAAGGTCACGATGGGAGAACTGCATCCAAGACGACCTGGAGGAGAACAAATCTAAATGGTTCATTTTTAGGTATTTACCGTGGGAGCCAATAACAGAGGAAAGCACTGGGTGGATTTTGCTCTATAAAAACAAAACAAATGCAGCAAGGAATACGAGGTTAATGCAGGAGGAAATGTAATTAGAGCTCTTTAGAAATGCAGTGGGCTCTAATGGACCTTTAATTGCTAGAGTGCATTCTAATAAAGTGCTTCAAACCCTTATGTTGTTTAGAAATAATAACTAGACTGTGTAGCCAAACAGTAAGCATAGACATATTTTAAATCACGTCGCTTTACTTTCATGTTCAAACAGACATTTGCACGTCATTTGAAAAGACTATCACACACAGGCAACATCCAGTGTGAAGCAAAATCATCTATATTTATACTAAACCCCCAGTATGAATGTGGCCTGTTTATTTGCAGTCTCTGTATCCTCTGCCATTCAACAAACACGCATCATTCATGACTTTCCCATCAACTCATTTCAACCACGGCAGCAGCAACCACAGCCCCTCCTCTTTACAGATAATAAAGATAGTTCTCTCGGCTCACAGCGGCCCACACAGTGTGTGAAATGAAATCTCCTGCGGACGGTAAGCCAACACCTTGGCTTGCAGAATAACAGATGGTGTCTACACAGCCTTCTTGTAATCCAATCAGTCGCAACTGATCCTCCTCAAATGTGTACCAATCGATGTCTGCCTCAATAAACAGGTTAAATATGAGGTGGAGAATTAATAGGACGCCTTATTTAATTTTTAAACAAAGCTGTCAATAATTTGGTCAATAGCAGAAAACAGAAGTCAGAGTCAATTTGTGTTTTGCAAAGCTGCTGAGAAATACATATATATATATATTTTTTTTTTTTTTTTTTTTTTTTGCAGAAGTGTGTCTGCAGTTTTCCTCCTCCCTGCAGACACACACCAGGGACTGGACATGTTGCCAAAATTCAAGATCTTTGATTTCTAATTGAGTTTCATCAGCGAGTCATAAGAGATATTTTTATTATTTGCAATGTTATTCTTGTGACGATTTTGGAAATATGGACAATTAATCTGAGCCAGGTCTGGATGTTTTCTTTGCAGTAAAAGGCTTATTTGTAAAACAAAACACATTTTTCATGACCAACATTGAAAAGACCAACATATGCGATATTTGAAAAAGTGAGTAACGCATTGTATGCAAGATTGGGCTTATTCATGGTGAGTAGAGCACTTTGTAGCAAAACATCCCTACAACATGATGCTGCCACCACCATACTTCAGTTAGGATGGTTTCCCTAAAGCTTGCTGGTCATAAACATTTTAATTTCATTTCCATCAAATCACAGGACAAGCCTCCAAAGTACAAACCACCATAGCCTGCCTTTTAATTATTTTTTTTCTGCAGTTTTATTTATGTGCCAAACTTTACATTATGGCTCAAAACTTAAATCATATCATAACCCATTCTGAATCTTAAGCATGTCTGGAACTGTTTTGGAGCAAAAGACAAAAATAAATGACAAAAAAGTTTAACATGTTTAACATCAAACAGACCAATATGAACATACAGTTGTGGAAAAAACAGAGACCACTTAAAATGACAAGTTTCTCTGATTTCACTTTTTATAGGTTTGCGTAAAATCAACATCGTTCTTTTATTTTATGAACGACTGACAACATGTCTCCAAAGTTCCAAGCCGAAATTTAGTATTTATTTGCAAAATACAAGAAATGGTCAAAATAAAAACAACAACAAATAAACATTGCAGACCTTCCAGAAAACAAGTTCATTTAGAAACAACAATACTAAGGTTTTAACTTAGAAATCAATATTTGGTGGAATAACCAGGAGGTCTATTTTTTTTTGCCAGAGGTGTATATATTAAAAACACATTAGAAACACACAATAATAATAATAAACTTAAAAGTGTATGATCCAAGTTGCTGATTTTTGTTGAATGGGCTCTTAGGGGTCACACAGGCCACCTTGCCATCCAGAACCGCTACTGATGTGATGTACAAATCCAATTAAGAGAAGCCAGCACTGCCTGCTCTGCAAAGACTATTACATAACCTGACCATTTTATATTTTAGTTGTCCCAACAGAGCAGATATGTACCAAGCCCTCAGAGGAAATAAAGGCCAGAGTTCAACATGAGTTACTCACAAGGGCGTCATTAAAGTCATGTGACACAAACACTGAACTCACATCAGCCACACAGCTGGATGTTCACATGAAACCAGCAAAAAAACTGGGAGCAACCTTCTCTCCTCAGGCTGAATGAGAGTCTCGTTTTGGATTGCACATCTTTAATTATTCAGTATTTTTCTTTAAAGGGCATCGAGGAGTAGACGTCTATATAACTGAGAAAAACAAACAATAAACACACATGCTTCCTATATCAGACAGGAAGCTCTCAGCAGGGACAGAAATGTGTCCAGACCACTGATTTCATTAGAAAGTGTCACGTTTCTAATTATTAATTGGCTTTTTTTTCATAATTAGCTCGCGGGCGGAAAGTGGAAATAAACACCAAAAGTGGCTGAAAGAGCCTGTTTTTACTCACATAATGTTCGTAGAATTTAGAAAGCCTCGGTTTTCCGTGGTTGTTGAATATTAGAATGGCTTTAATCATGATTGTGGCTGCAGGGGGGAGGCGGAGAGCGCGGCGGCTTCAGCCTCTACTTGACTGGGTTCTGTCGGATCCGGAACGAGCCGGACCTGACTGGGTTTCAGGGCTTAAAATCCCGTCTGGATCTGGTGGCTTTCAGCTTCACGGTGCTGCTACTTCTCCATGGTCCCTGCACGGAAATATTCCACGTCAAGAGAAGCAGTCATCCGCCTCTTCTTGCTACGGAAGCCGCGATGGATTAAAACTCTTGTTTTCTATTTTTTTTAGTTCAATTTCCTTTTCGGGTGCGTGACGCCAGGATTCTCCACAAGGGGGCGCAGCGGAACACAAACTGTAAACACTCATTAGTTGAGCTGGTTTTCAATGAGAAAATATAAACCTGAATCAAAAACTCTGAATCAGGTTTGTTTGTTTTTATATATATATTTAAAAAGTGTTTATTTCATTATTTATATTATTATGTTAGGGTCAAATCAAAGGTGACCTTGTAGAAAACATTTTAAAACGTATAGATTAAATATTGAGAGCCTATTATACAGTTAGCACATTAAAATCAATCAATCCATCCATCCATGCTTCCATTTCAGGTTGATTCATATAAAGCACTTTAAAACAACCACAACTGATACAAAGTGCTGTACATTAAAACACAACATAATAAAATAAAATAAATAAAAAGAACTCTTACAGTTTAAAAACAAAACCACACTTAAAGTCTAGATCCTGCTGGAGTTAAAAGCCAAGTAAAATAAATGGGCTTTAAGACGAACTTTAAAAGTGGACATTGAAAGGGCCTCTCTGACCTGCAAAGGCCTGCATTCCATAACTTAGGACCCATGACAGAGAAAGCCCTGTCCCCTCTGAGCTTCCTTCTAGATCTTGGTACCTCCAAGAGCAGCTGATCTGCAGACCTGAGAGACCGTTAAGGTACATAGGGGTGAAGAAGCTCAGAGAGGTAAGCCGGGGCAAGATTATGTAGCGATTTAAAAACAAACAAACAGCAGTTGGGTGAATTCCCAAAGAGCTGTTAACTGAAATGTTGCCTTTTAGTATATGATCAATTTAAGGTTGCACATTTTTGTTTACTTTCTTAATGTCATAACTTTTTAATATTGCTTCTAGAATTTTCTAAGCCTAATACTTTTTTATCTCCTTATATTGCTCATTTTCATTACTTTTTAAGCTCAAACAAATGTGCAAAATATGTCATGTGGCAGTCAGGTACATGACATATGTACCTGACTGTCAGGTATAAGGACTTATAGATGGATCATCTCGAGTTGAGCAGATGGATCCATGAAGCATCATCTAGTTAAGGACAAACTGCTCGCCTGCTGTGGTCAACATAAACATGTAGTGGAGACGCTTGCAGATTGGAGAGCTGTTGAAGAGGATCAGCAATCAGTGCAACGGCAGAGAAGAAACCAGAAAATAAAGCAAAGGGAGAAAGAGTATGGAGTTCTTAGAATCTAATATATTAAAAAGATCATTTCCCTTCTGAATGTGCTTGGAAAAAATAGCAACATGTAACTAGAGAGTAATGTGTTGAGCTCTTTATGAAGTGAGGTGAGTAGTTTCTTTAAAAATCTCCAGATTTTCTGAAAACCATGTCACTTAGATTAATACTATACACATAACAAAACAATGTTGAGCAAATTCCAAATAAATAACAATAAAACTGGGTGAGGGCAAAAGCGTAACAACTTCAGCTGGACGTCAGGGGTAAATGGAAAAACTTATTTTGAGTTGATGCACACATGGTGTCTCCACAAAGGCAAAACAAGACAAAACAGACCGGCAGTGTATAGATACAATCCAGAATTTACACAGGTGACTTTACACATGACTGTAAGAATTAAAATGGAAATTCTTTCAGGTCAGTTGGGGTATATGTTTTAAAATATGTGAGTTCACATAATCAGCACAAGCCTGTTTGCTACAAATTGAAACTGGTATTACCTATTGTCTTAACTGAAGATCATATCATTACTGAATGCTGTTTTTTTGTTTTGGAGATTCCATTCAAACATTTATTATTCATTTTTGTAGCATGAATGTAAACTCAGTCTGCAAATTGACTTTAAGGGAATCTAAACTGACTAATTTTGCTAGCATTTGTGAGATGATAGTTGCAGAGCTTTTAAAAGAGGAGATTCTATGCAAATGCCTCATATGTAAGAAAGAAAAAAAAGAGGGGATATTTCCTGTAAATTGAGCACAACTTCAAAGAATTAACAACAATGTGTTTTTGTGAAGAGTTGAAAACCTCTTACTGAATTAGAGCCTGAACATTTGAAAGCTTGCTAAAGATTTATCTGTAGTAGAACCAAAACCAGCTGAACAGTTTCATTTGAGCCACCTACAAATCACTGACATGACGTTATAGGCACAAGTCGTTCTCGCTGCAGGCTCTAAGGCCCCACATTCGCTACAACCAGTTGGGGGAGCTGCACAACATTTCGGACTGATGATGTGGCAGCTGTTCCTGAAACTTGGCTCAAGCCCCCATTCAAAGAAAGTTCTCCACATTTCATGCTGCCTGCAAACATGGAGGCCTGACTTCATCCTCTGTCAGGGAGGATTGAAAATAACAGGCGTGTTTCCCTGCTGCAGCATCACAGCTCACCTGAATCCATCCACTGCCATTCAAGAATGATCTAAAAATAAAGATTATTTGAGTGAACTGTTTTAGATTAAAAACTGAAATTGCTTTCAACGCAGCATTGATGTGATATTCTGCGTTTCTTGGGAGCGAGTGCACAGCAACATGCAGAAAGCAAACCGTGTACACTTTGTCTTCACCACACACTGACCATAATTACCTGCTTTGTTTGATTCTTTTTTTTTTAGTTATTTTTGGCAGGAAAGGGAAAGAGATAATTGCACCTGTAGGGAAAGTTTATGATGAAGTTACATAAGCTCAGGCAGCTCCGACAGCATGCCAGACATGATGGAAAAAAACTACTTGCAGGACAATGTGAACACAGCCGGACAAGTTAAAACACGAAGGAGACGGTTGAGCTGCAGAGGAATATGGATGCAGAAAATATCTGTGACTTGATGCTTTTTGTGAAATGTGTGAGAAGTCAACCCATAACCAAATGTATCCAATGGATTCACTGAGGCTTTTTTTGAATAATTTGATTATTTTTCCTCATGAGAAAATAATTTATTTCCAGCATATCTTACACCCATTGAGATTTTATTTTATTTTTTTACATTTTGATGCACTACAAGCAGTCTTGACTTTGACTGCACCATTCTAATAAAAGAACATGCCATCAGATTTAAACCTTTTCAAAATCCCTCTGTTTGGGACATTTCAGGGTTGTTTTGGTCTGCCCGGTCCAAACTCTTATGCAGCCTCCAATTCTTCAGTATTTCCCTTCAATTAACCAGCTGAGTTGTCCCTTATACAGAAAAAGTGTCCTGAAAACATGACGCCACCACCGCTATGTTTCACATAAAATCACAATAACATAAATTCAAATTTGTGGCTGGAAGGTGAAAAACCTCAAACCTCATTCTGGAGAGAAACAACACCCAGTTTGTTACTTCTCAGCCTTTTTTTCCCACGTTTATCTCCTCCTCCCCCTCTTGTTTGTGAGTCTGTCCTCTGAAAACACCTTGGACAGTGAGTTTGTTGACTATGTGTGATGAGAGGCTGCACAAACACAGGGTGCACAGCCTATTGTTGGAGGAATGCCTGGCTGAGAGCAAGAGAGCAGGAGGGAGAGATAAACGTGGGTGTGTTTGTGATAACGTGGTGGAATTGGACTCATGGATTAGCTCAAACTGGCAAGGCGAGGAAAAAGTATTAGATTGTTTGTTTGTTTTTTAATTGCAAAGCTTTTTTGCGATAAGGGATTTCTAGGAAAGGTGAACCTGGTTATTTTCAAAATACTCTGACATGCACTAATGGAGAGTTTGATTTAAGAAGCTATGGGCTTATTCACCTTCTCTCCCACAGTGGTACAGTCCATCACCGGCGCGTCCCCAAATTGCTGCGCCAGCCTATAAAACTTCCCGACAGAGCAGATAAATCAGAAGTTTTCATCCGACGTGAACCAACCAGAGAAAAAAGAAAATAAACTGAAAACCTTCCTGTGCAGACATGGAGCAAACCGAGGTGGTGAAGCCCGAAACTCTGGACGAGCTGATCGCAATTCTGCACAAAATCTTCGAGAGCGACACAATCAATGTGGAGGAGGTTCAAGATATCATGGAATCATACGAGAGCAAGCCTCACGAATGGACCAAGTATGCAAAGTTTGACCAATACAGGTAATGGGGAAAAAAAAAGATTCTTCATATGAACAGGGTTTCATTTGTAGAGTTGCTTTTTTACGCTTTGTTGTATTTATGTGAGAAGTGTATTTAATTCAGCTTTTATTTTAGACAGACAACAAAACGGAAACGTGCTTTTAAAACAGGCCAAGTAAACGCTGTTGTTAAAGTTTGTTCTCCGTAAATGAAGAAAACTTTGAATGAAAGGAGCTACTTGTTGTCTCCATCTAGTGCGACAGCCTCCAGCACAGCTTATTTAAATATAAAAAGAACCTATTTGCATAATTTATTCGGATTCAGATTTATTTCCAAACATACACGAGCAGTTTTCAAGGGAATGAGGAGCTCAGTCCTTTGGTACAATAAATATAGTCATGTAAAAATAAAGAGCGCTGCTCTTCCAGAGAGAAAAACTGAAGATTATCCTGCAAATGGGTGTTTGGGTTCGTGGAAAGGGAACCCAAACACAAAGGCAATCATTGCGTTGATGAAAGGCGGGTGAGGAGGAGAGGGGATCCAATCAACACACAGGACAGGCGCACACCCGCTCACTGTTGCCGCGACACGCGCGACGGAGGCGCGTGGAACGGACGAATGTGCGCAAAAATAGATTAGCACGATGTTTCCCCTGGGAAAAACACGCAAATGACGCACACCGGCTTTTTACGAGCTGAGGGGTTAAATGTGGTGTTTTTATGAGATAAATAAAATCTATACCTTCAAAGGGCAATTAATGTTTAGGTTTGGATCACGCAAAATATATATTTTAGGCATTTGTATCAGTCTACTGGAAATTAATATTATTATTACTCGTGGTTTTAGTCCCATTATTATTTTTTGTTGCATGTTATTTATTGTTTTTTACACATTAGACATCAAATTAATTTAGAAAATAAGGCTGGCATTCAGATCTTGAGATATTTTTGTTTCTTTAAGCAAAATAATGAAATCTCCTGAATAAACTTTGTATTTAAATATTATGCCATGCAAATTGTTAAATTGGTAAATGCTAATGTTTAATATTTAAGTAATTAAATAGTTTATGTAAAAAATACATTATTATTATTATTATTAATAATAATAATAATAACACTGGTAACTTTACAATATATATTTTTGAAACTTAGTTGAAAAAAACTTAGATGACAAAACTTAGACGTTTTGTCATCTTCGCTTCAAACAGCGACTCTCTTGAAACTTTTTTTCTGTCAAGCTAACACCAAAGCTGATGTTAAAGCCATTTTCTCTGTTCTAATCCAGTGAGTCTCTGTTGTTTTCTTCAGGTACACGAGGAACTTGGTTGATGAGGGTAATGGGAAATTCAATCTCATGATTCTCTGTTGGGGTGAAGGACATGGCAGGTGAATTTATATAAACCACAAAAGTCATTTTTTTTAATCGTTTGTTAGGCACATTTTTACCAGTTTTAATTCATCATTATGGTATGATTGGTCTTTGTTTAAATACTGCAGGTCAGATATTTCAGTGTTTCCTCTGCTACCAGTTACATTAGTTGCAAATTCAAACATTATATAGCATATATATAATTTTGCACAAGAGGTTGTGATGAGGTCTTATCACAAACACTAAAGACCACACATTTATTTTCAGATTTAATCTCTCTGCAGGTATTCAATAGGCAGAAAACTTGACATGTCTGTGAAAGGTCAGCGCTTGCACATCCTGATGCCGAAGGCTTGTGTGCTCTTTGACACTTTGCAGTAGTATCCATGACCACACAGACTCTCACTGCTTCCTGAAGCTGCTGCAGGGACAGCTGAAGGAAACGCTGTTCGACTGGCCGGACCGCAAATCACATGGAGACATGGTGCAGAAATCTCAGAGGATCCTCCAGGAGAACAAGGTTGCTTACATCAACGGTAAGAAAGAAAACTGGTTCTTTTCTTTTCTTTTTTTTGGCCTGTAGTTAAGCCTTTCACCTTCCAGCATTCTATTGCTTTTGCGTTGACTTACAGCATAAGTATGTCCTATTGACCAATCGTGTCCTACTTTGACTCTCATGAGAGATGCAGAATATCTCAATAAAGCAGACATTGCCATGCACAACGCGGCATTTCAACTTCAACAGTTACACACCGGTTGGTGTGATGCTAAATAGGTCTAACGCTACTTCCCAGTTAGTTGTGTCTGCACAATGAACACCATTTAGTTCTCCGCTCCAAGTCCACGCCCTGCAGCAGATGGAGCCTGAGTGTGATGTTTGGTGTCGGACTCGCACCTCTCCAGAGACGCCGTCTCTAAAAACATGTCCGTGTGTGTTTCAGACTCCATTGGTCTGCATCGTGTAGAAAACGTCAGTCACACGGAGTGCGCCGCGAGTTTGCACCTGTACAGTCCTCCGTTTGAGACCTGCCAGACCTTTGACCAGCGAACGGGCCACAAGAACACCGTCAAGATGACCTTCTGGAGCAAGTACGGAGAAAGGACTCCATATGTGAGTAGCTTGTCTGAATCTGATTTGAAATAAATGATTTAATGCATCTACAAAAATTAATTAAACATCGACAAAGCTGGATGTTTAATTTCTCAAGTATTTTTTGAGACACCCTCTTAAATTGGCACATTCCTCAAGAACCTGTTTCTAAATGTATTTTGGCATCCTCTAAAAATAATTCATGAAGATAAAATGTATATCTTAATGTAATTACATGAATGCAAATGTCTAACGTATCGAATATTAGGCAAAACAATTGAAAAAGCAGGCATTTTTCAAACTTGCAATATTTATTTTTTTCAGAATGTGTGTATTTTAGACTGAAAAGTTGAGGCCAAAAAAGTGAAGCTTTTAGGAGTGAATTATTCAACTCAAACTCCATAAAAGTTAAGTGAACTTTCGTTTTTTTTTTGTTTTTTTTTATCAACTGAAACAAAGACTGATGTGACTGGTGATGATTTTAGGTCAATTTCGGCGCGAAAACAAACATGATTGTAGCATATCTGTGTAACCAGTATACATTTACACTCGGGTTACATGATCGTTTGGTGATAGGTTTTTGCCCGACAGATGGAGAGAATGTCTTAAAGAAAAAAAAGCATCAGACTGGAAATGTGCAAACTATTAGCTGAACCCAGACTTTCTTCCCTCACAAAGAGGGAAATGGGAGGTTTTTATGGTTTCTTGCTAGACTCATTAGATGCAGCCCATATGAACTTCAAAAAGCCTCCCCCCCCTGGTTCTTTGGTGGCCCAGGGGCAAAGCACAACCCATGTATTGAGGCCTTGGTCCTCATGCTGGTGGTTGCAGGTTTGAGTCCCAGTCTGGTGACATTTACCTCATGCCTTCCCCCTCTTTCCTGTCGAACTACTTTCAAAATAAAGGCCACTATGAAAACCTTAAAGAAAAAAAGCCTTCCCTGTTATTAATGTGACCAAACTTCTGACACGTTTGCACTTACTTTTGCTGCACATGCCAAACATAAAGCATTTCCATTTCGTCTCATCATTTTACAGATGAGCTAAAATGAATTTAACTTCAAGAAGTGTTTATTCCTAATTTGGGTGTTGGATTATACAGTCAAATCATGAAAATATTAAATTCTAGAATGTTTTCTGCCTGTTTTTTGGCCACGCTGCCTTTGACATCGGCCTTGTCTGTAATCTGCACGTTGTATAAGCATTCCTTGACCATAAAACTTTCAAGTTGGTTCAATAGATTGCAACACAAAACAGGACAGATAAGATAAGTAAATGAGCGTGAGTACACAATGAACTTAACCCAACATGCACCCGATGCTCTGAGCAGCAGCTGCGTCTGAGTTTTTTTTATTTTTTATTTTTTTTATTAATTGGACAATAAGTTCAAAAAGAATTCACCCTCAAACAGATCTCTTCTGTTTTCTGGCACAATTAAATGTTTCAAATCATCAGACAATTCTTATATTAGACTGAGGTAGACAAGAAAATGCAAAAGAATTTTTCAAATGATTGTTGTATTTATTTAAAACAGTAATTGCTTCCCTTGATGTCATGAAGCACATTTAAAATAAAAAAAAAAAGTTTAGTTCAGTTTCTCTACCCACAGCCAAGCCAGATTTTTTTTTTTACACAGGGACAGGTTGGTTGTTGCCTTAATAAATCAAGTCATTTGAAAACAGCTGTTTTTATTTAGTCAAATTAATTTTGATTAAAATTTGTTTGATCTGAAACGTGTACAGAAAGTGAACTGTAAGGGGCAATAACTATTTTTACAGAACTTGCATTTTTTTTAAATTAACGCATTCACCTCTCTTTTTCTTAGACCACAATTTCACAAGAGAACAACTAGACGTCACGTAAAGGGCCTCCAGCAGATGAAGACATTTTCATTTAGAATGACAACTCCATGAAATTAATTCAAATGAAAGACCAGAGAAAGGTGGACCCACAAATAAATGACCATGCTTCCCATTCGAAAATCAGGAGTGGACCGGTTCAAAATGGACAATCCGCTAATTGGAAATGCTTTATTGCTGCCCAGTGTGAACTTGGCAAATACTGATGAGCACAGGACGAATGCATGAATAGGCTTGGATGTTGATTGAATCTGCCTTTTGTTTGCTCGGCCTGAAGAGCCTTTTTCCTACAATAACAACATTCCTGTCTGTCCACTACCTGTGTAACCACACGTTTGTAAAGTTGACTCATAGTCAGACATTTACTCTTCAGTGTTTTTAAAAAGAGGAAATATTGCTGTTTTAGAAATTCTCCTTTGTTTTCAAAAAAGGGGCAAAAAAGAAAAGCATCTGTTGTGTAACGAACAGCTTGGTTCTCAATCACTCTTTTCTAGCTGTGCTCTCTGCTGATTCATGCCGCTCGAAATTGTCTTAAATCTGTAGAACGTTGAGGATTGTGACCTGTACAGTTTACTGCAAAAAGTTTGTTCTGTTTGCATTGAGAGTAAGAAATGTAAAACGTTAGAGTTTTGTTTTTAAACATGTGATGCTTGTAATTTATTTGCAGAGTATCCCGTACTCTGAAAGAGTTTTTAAATCGGCAAGCTTTTAAATGTGTTCATGCCAATAGAGCAATGTGGAGAAACTATTATTTTGTATTAGAAGATAAAATGTTTATCTAAAAACTCAGGATTTTTTTTTTCCTGTATTTCTGTAGTGTGTAATCTTTCACAGCGCTGGCTACTGCATACTTCCATCACTGTAGAAGAATAAACACTATTTCATTTTCCCCCATCTTCAGCCTGTCTTTATTTTTAAGAACTTAGTATATCAAACTGCTGAACAAGAACATGCAGTTCTGCAAGCACAAACGACAAAGATGGCGCCACCATTAAATATTAAAACACTTTTCTCAAAATGCTTATGCTAACATGACTTTAACTGTGAACTCTAATATAGCAGTTTATGAGCAGATGACGTGTATAGCTCTAACTTTGGCATACAAACTTTTGGACACCCTCATCAGTCTGCAGTTTAGTTTGAGGGGAATTATTGATCGACCGTTACATTGACTAATAAAGAGTTGGCATGAGGCTGCCTAGATAACTGTATTTGAATAACAGACATCAGCGTCTGCAGACAGTTACAATCACAGCGGTCAGAGTATACGGTGACTGTGTCATACTGTGAATACATTAGCAACTGAATTACAAAGATAAAATGCTACCAAGAAGTGCCTACGTGCGCAGATTTGTTTTTCCATGTAGCTGGTTCACTGTGTTGGTTCTATCTAGTTACAGTGAGTGTTTTTTCAGACTGCATTCTGGATGGTCCAAAAATGTCTTTATCCTTTATATTTGGTAGCATTTTATTGGAATTACTGCCACTTCTCTGTTGGGTTGCACCTCAACCCAATGCAGTTTCTGTGGTTAAGAAACTTTTAGCTTGTTTCTGGGTGGATATTTGACTTTTTTTTGTGGCACAATTAAATTGAAGACCTTGATCATTTCACTATGGTTGCAGTCAGGACTTTGAAAACCTTTCTAGAAGCTTAATCTCAGCTTCTTTTATAGTTGATGTGTGTTTGGGATCACGGTAATGTTTGAACGCAAAGTTCCTCCAGAGGGAGCTACCAGGAGACACATGAACCATCTGCTGAAATATTCTCCTGGATGATGGAGCTTCTCAACATATCTAAGGTTTAGTCCAGTCACCCTAGGGAGGAAAATTAAACTACCTCTCCATGGGAGAGACTTTGACAGGTTCTGAACCAGCAAATTATGGAAACCAGTCAGTGCCATAAATCCCCACTTTTACCATGCATCTGATTAAAAATTTACGAAAAAAAAATTTACATATGACTTAGGCTGGCATAAAGTATGGCAAAAACCTTCTCAAAATGCTTTTTTTTTTTTTTTCAATGTTTTGTAAGACTTACCGAACTTGGAAAATGTGGCCATTTATTCAGGTCATCGAATACCATCACACATCACAGAGCGTCATCATGTGATTTGTGGCATTTATGGCTTGCCATAACAGCAGCATCATAACAGCATTCCTCCCACACCTGAGTTTTTGCTTCCGCAGCCACAGAAGCCTCGGTTTGTTTTGTCACCTCTTACCAGTCTGCTGTTTCAGGAATCCCCAGAGACAACAGAACTTGACACCGTTTGATCGCTGCTGACTGAGATCAGACAACAACTCTTCAGTCATTGGAGTTTTCAAACCTCTCCACCATATTACAAAAATTCGATGATGTGCACCATATTCTTTTTCAAATTCATTAAAAAATATCTTTCATGTAATCATTGTGACCTGATTAAGATCCATGGGAGATCGGGCTTTCGCTGTCGCTGCCCCCCGTCTCTGGAACTCTCTCCCAGATTATTTGAGAGCTCCGCAACCACTGATTGATTTTAAAAGAGGCTTGAAGACTTTTTTATTTAAGCAAGCCTATTCTGCCTCCACATGATTTTTATGATGTTGATTTTATCTCTGATTTTATTTGCACTGTGTAGCACTTTGAGATTTTTGTTAATGAAAAGTGCGGTACAAATTAAATTGATTATTATTATTATTATTATTACCTGAAAAAAAAATTCGATATGAGCCTAAAAATAATAAAAATAATGAACTTTTGACCTGACCTCTAGATCAATGTATTATTAGAACATCTTTTTTCTTTTATTACTCTAATGTGCAGCATCTCTTTGTCCCTTTTATCTTACTGTCAGTTTGTTTATAAGCTTATAGAAAGTCAAGCAAAAATCTAATATTTGGTTAAACGTAAATGTTATTTCTGCAACATTTCACAACATCACCAAGAGGTGATGGACGAAGAACAGGAATCGAGGGAAGCTGCCAGTCCTTGCCATGTGGCTCAGCACGGTGTCAAGTTCTAACAGTTTTACTGAATGACTTTGCATTTCTGATGCAGGACAGACCCGTTCTGTTTAACGGTCACAGTGAACAAAAGCCTATAGCATTAAACACCACAGTGCACATCGTTGACATTTAATTGGACCTTTTTAAGATGCCAAATCTCAGTATTATTCTCTAATATTAGACATCTTCATATGCCTGAAGAAGCATTACGCTGTTTCGAGAAGACCTCTGCAGTTTAAAACTAAACCAATCACAGGATCACAGATAAAAAAAAATTCAAACCGCTGAGGTGGGCAACCTTTTTCTTTGTCTTTTCAGTGAAGACAGGTTTGCATATTTCATCAAAAAATTCACACTTTGAGAGCAGAGAGCTTCATAGCTCAGTGATACTCCACACATGAAGATGCTTGGAAAGCTTGTGAGGTCAGTTTCACAAGCATTAGGGCTAGTGTGCAAATTATGCTCTACTCTGGGTTTATCTGTCACATAAAATCCAGATTTAAAATTTTTTTAAATGGCTTGGTAGATAGAAAACAGCCTTTTCGTTATTTGACCTGAACAGTCACCAGGAAAATGGTTTTCATGATTGCACTTTTGTTTTTTATTCTCTTTTGTTTTATTTAGTTCTCTGAGATTCAGATGAAAACATCCCAAGAGTTTGATTTTAGATCCAGTTCTCTATTGCTTGTTTACTTTTTCTACGCATGGAAAAACCCCATTGCAGAATAACTGCAACCTGCTGACCTTGATAGATATCATTGCTGGTCCATAAACAAAGTTTAGGAGTGACAAAGGTTTGTTTAAATATTTGGTGTGACGTTATATGTTGAAACGCATCTGCCTTGTTGTTACTGTTGTTTTTGGTGGAAATTTCCTTTCCATCTTAGTCGTGTTATTGATGTGTAAAGCTGTATGAAGAGTCTCCGTCTGTGGGGGTAGTTCAGGTAGATGCTATAAAACATTATTATTTTATTGTTTTCCTACTGTAACTTGTGATTTAGCCCCGACGATGCAGTGACTGAAAGTGCAAAGTAGACAGTTGTGCTGATAGTAACAATGAGCCAGTGTTGTAGAACCCTATGTAAGATCATAAGAGCTTTGATGATTTGCTTTATCAAAGTGGCCTCAGTACATTGATAGTGGTGCTGTCATCCATACAGCAAATTGTTCAAAAGCTGCATGTTTTCTTTTTTTTATTACATATAATAAAAGTCTGGCAGTGCACTTTTGCATTTTAATAACATTACACTCAATAAACTCTCGCCTTAAAGCAAAACTGGATAAACAAAATAATGCCAGTACTTGTGTCCTTGATGTTTCAGTTTCACTAAAAGTTTATAATAGTTTTTTTTAATATATATAATTTTTTTACGTTTTCATCAGAAATCCAATATGATAAACTTTATTTGCGAGAAACATAATCTGGGATCAGAACAAGATTTAAAGTTAACAGACCACAGTCTTGCAATCATGCAGAATTCATCTTATATTCGGAACTGTATTATTTTTCTTTAAATCTATGGAAGAGAATATGTAGCTTTTAACCACTGAAATATAAAGACGAATCAGGGAAGGTCAATGTTAGAAATGTGATTAAACCTAAATTTCTCAATTTTCTCATAACTGATTTATATTAATGTGTGAACAACTGGTCTTAGCTCATAGCTAAGAAAAAACAACCAGGTTTTATCTTAAAAATGAAAGAGCTACAGAACAAGTTTCAACGCTGCACCACAATCTGCCTTTAGATCAAGTTGGTTATGTTGCATAAACAACCAAGAATGTATGCATTGCCTAATTATAGGTCAGCTAATACATTTGACAGTGTTGGCTGCATATTATGTCTGATTTGAAAAAACCTATAGTTTATTTGCAAATCTAATACACATATCTTATTTGTAAAAGATATAAACCTTTGAAATGGCAACAAATGTGAAGTCTGTTTTGTTGTGGGTGTAATTTATTATTCATTTCTTTTACACATTGTCCTGTTTTAACCATATTACAAAAATAATTTTATTTAATTGTGATTTTATTTATTACACCAACATGAAGTAACACATAATTGTGAGGCTAATAGAGAAATTATATGTGACGTTCTTGTCTTGTCTTTTCACAAATACAAAATCTAGAAAAGTGTGCCCTGAATTTTGATTCAACTATCAAAGTCAAAACTTTGCAGAATTATTCTGCGCTAATCTGATCCATAAAGACCCAAACAGTTGGAGGAAAAAGCTGGTTAGCAGAGCTGTTTGTGCTCTTTGTTTCTTGTGCAGGGATTATTTTTCTGGACTCTACTCGTGTTGTGCGGTCACAGTAATGAATCGTGCTCGGCCCAAAAGAACACTACGTTCGACTTTACCCAACATCTGTGCTGTGGTCATTTCACTTTTTCTCTGAAAAGCCAGATATTTGACAAGAAAATGTGGACATTTTTGAGCGTTTTAAAGAGCCATGGTGGATGTGTCCTTATGATACAGACACAAAACGTAAAGCTTAATCTGTAAGATGGGAAAAACCAGCAGCATCAATATTTTAATATTTTGTTTCTGAATGGCTCACAGTATTGGTCACATAAAATTAAAATCTCTTCTAGAAAACAGTTTTTGAGGTTTACAATAGCTTCAAAAACCAAATATTTTAACCAAAAATGTTTATTAAATTGTCCAACATAAGATGCATATCACAATGACCAAACAGATATTTTAAACACGTACAACTAAATTATTGAATTTCAAGAAGAGAAAATAATTAGGCCAACAGAGAAAATAAAGCAGGCAAGCATTTTATTAGATTACTGGAACAGCACAGATCCAAACACTATACTGAGGTAGTGTTGATTCAGAAGACCAGTGATCTACTCTTACTCTGCTAAATATTTCTAATCGTACACTAAAAAGCAAGAGCCACTGCTTCTCTGGTTCAACTTCAGTCTCTTAAAAAAAGCAACTCTCCTGATATTATCTTACAAAAAAATTGAAAAGGCCACCAGTTTCCATACAAATGTTTCAACCAGTACAAAACAGATAAGTTACAGAAACGTCTGACAAAGTAGGATTATTACATTTCCATGCAACATCAAAAGAACTTATCAATTGACTGACCTCCAAGAGATCCGATCTGATTCAGAGAGTAAGCTCCTCTCTCCGACCCCTCTGATCCCTCTGACCCCGGCTGACCAAACATCAGCCTCCTATTCCCACTGCTCACTAACCCCACTGACCCCAGAGACTCTCCCTTGTCACTCATGATGTCACTGACACTCTCAGGGAAGCCTCTGTGGGTGCTGTTGTTCTGAGACGCTCCAGTGTACATAGAGTTGTTGCTTATGCCGTTTCCATGGTAGCTGCTGCTTCTCTTGGAGCTGGTCTCCATCTCCTGCCTGCTTGGTGGAGACTGGAAGGTTTTACCAAAAGGAAAATGGTCAAAGGACTTCTGGCTGTGCTCAGAGCCGGAGTCGAGCTGCGTATCAGGCCGAAAATATTGATGCGGCTCCTCCTGTGCAGGCAGCGCCGGGGCTGCTGCGTCTAATCCAGTGTGATTAAAGGTCACGTCCACTAATCTGTCTTTATCTTTATGCAAGGAAGGAGGCCGACAAGTGGGAAGGAAGGCTGCTGCACCAGGAGGAAAAGGTGTCACTCCACCTGCCTGAAATAAAACAAGCAATGACAGTTTAGACCTAATGACGATATCGCCATGGTAACAAAACCGCACCATGTAAGAATTCAGATCCGTTCAGATTGTTTCAACTGGGAACAGTTCAGAACAAAATTCATCCTAAGGAACTTCACAACAGATCCAATTTATAAACAGAATAAGATGAAATGCATCCAAAAATATAAACAGGTTTGATTTCAATTACATACATTCTATTTAGATCCTATTTATATAATGATTTAGTCAACTTATGTGTAATTTGTCAATAGATAATAATTTATAGGTGAAGTTATAAACTAAGCATCAATTCCTTATCATACAATTCTCCTTTTTATATATAAAGCCCCTAATATCAATAGTCCACATCCAATCCAATTTTGGTTTAGCGGCGGATTTTGCTGCCATTAACTTTGTTTTATTTTTTTCTACTTTATGAAAGTGTTTCCATTTTCTGGATGAGGCAGTCAGCCGGGTTACTGCTTCCAATAACTTTATGTTCTCTCTGTGTGTTTATGAACTCCATGCTTTTTGACATGGAAACGTCTGTGTTTTTGTTTGTGTGCTCTGTCTTCTCTCAGACGTGCTCAGTGGCAGCAGATGGGCCTTCACCCTGCTGCAGAACTAACCAGCTGTGCTGTTGGCTGAGCTTCCTTACATACCTGTTTACAAATGGGCAGTAAAGAGTGACAGCATCATTTGACAACTAGCATGACATTTTAATGTATAAAGTTGAATATGAATCTGCCAATATGATCAAAGCAATTTGGCCATGTATTGCCAAGTAAAAAAAAATCACATTTGTTAAAATAACATCAGCTTTTAACTGATGTAAAAAGATCTGATATTGCATTTTATTGTCTGATTTTTCTGGTTTTTAATTTCAAACTGGACTCTGAGGCAGCAACAGTCCTGCAGTAGGAGGCACACTCTCAGAATCAGCCCAGTTTTGGATCGCATGGTGTGAAAACACACACAGTTGGCAGGAATGGTGAACCTAAATGGTTTGGGGAATTTAAGTCCATAAATAAAAACATTCCAGGTTGCATACTTAAAAAAATTTTTTAACTGAACATTATGTACAATTTTACCATGTTGCAAACATAATTACAGCACGGTAATTAAACGGCAGGAAGGATCTCGCAGTGCTTTTCACCTGTTTCTAATATAAAAGGAATGTGACTCATTTTAAAATAACATGCAACAGTTTTAAGACAAGCGCCACCCAGTAGCTATGACTGCAGATGAAAACATGCTGTTCCCAGATCCTCACCAAAGAAGTGCTATGAGACTGTGCTTGAACATCCCTGAACGGTCCTGCAGCCGCTGAGGTGGCCCCTTCCTGCTGTGGTCCCACTGTAGAGGACAGCTGAGGTTTTCCAAGAGGCTGGAAATCGGAGGTGTTGATCCCGGCCACTGATGCCAGCTGACCAAGGCTGAACATAAGGAAAGAGATCCGCAGATGCTGAAGATTTCAACAGATGCTTTTATAACCGGGAAGTAAAAAAAATTAAAAATACTGCAATACTTTGCTTTCTGTTCCATGTAAAACAAAGCTAATAATAATCTCAAAGACCACTCCACTAGACACCTGTGTGTTAGAACTGACTTTAAAGTTTTAGATTTTCAAAGCCATTAGTGGTCTAAATCCCACATATGTGTACATGATAATTCCTCATAGTAGGAAACATAAATCAGTGTGTTTTATATTATGGCCATTAAACTGGATCAGCCTGCTACCAGACAGCATCAGAGACCAATGATGTTTGTAAAAGTAAGATGAAGATTAATAAAACCTTCTTTCAGGTCAATCCTATCTGTTGTTGCAGCACTCTCTCAGCTTGGCTTAACTTAAATAATTATATATACTGTACATTTGTTTTGCTCATCATGATGGACTGACTCTTAAACAAGTTGAATAAAATGCAGATTGTCTCCTTCTGGTGATTTTTTTATTAGTCCTTACAATCTGTTTTATTTTTAACACTAGTCAAGATTTTAGAATCTCTAGAGCTTCTTTACCATCACAACAATCAACACCTCTGGTAACGGCAGACATCTGTATTTTTATGCTAACCTTCTTCTGTTTGTGTGTTAACATTGTTAATGGCGTTCTACAAATAAAAACTTGTTGAATTTTTTTTTAGAACGCCCACACAATCTGGTGTGGTTCAAAGAAAAACCCACCCTGCATCCTTGAGGAGATCCAGGAAGGCATGGAACTTGTTGAATGAGTTCTCGATGCTCTCCAGGACTGACTCGTCTTCAAGAGAGCTGAAGGTCCGAAGTGCTGATCCAGAGCCAGGAGCTCCTAGAGCTTCAGACAGCGAACGGTTGGCATCACGAAGGTA
This sequence comes from Micropoecilia bifurca, assembly GCA_903067075.1. Lineage (NCBI taxonomy): Eukaryota > Metazoa > Chordata > Actinopteri > Cyprinodontiformes > Poeciliidae > Micropoecilia > Micropoecilia bifurca. Next base: position 105,078 of record CAEGAF010046409.1, read on the forward strand.
GCTCTTCTCCAACTCACACTGGGAAGAAATGAAAGATGTTTGCATCATTGAGAAAAACCGGTAAAGTAATGCAAGAAAATTCTGCATTACAAAGATTGTGAAGCATTTTTAAACCAAAACATTATTGGAAATAAAGTCAAAACAGAAGTAAATTAAAATCTTGATTTAAAGATTCAACTACCTCCTTGAGCCTGGTCTCTGCTCTTAGTCGAGCCCTGCGCTCCGCTGCCAAACTCAGACGGCACTCCTTTAGCTCCATCTGCAGGGCAAACATACAACCACAGTCAACCTGCAGAGACTCTCGGTAAGACAAATAGGTTCCAAAATAACATGGAATAAAACAACAAAGCCCCAGATTCTTTTACTTCTCTAAGCAGTTATGGTTGCTGACCTGAATGCGATCATACTGTTGTCCAGTTATTCTGTCCATGGCTCCAAGAGTAGACGACATCTCCCCCACTTCCACCACCACTTCTTCACTTTCACTGTCCTCGCCCTCTGACTCCACAGTGACTTCAACTGCCGCCGCATCCTATAGGAGCAAACATAAAGCATGTTTACCGTGGACCAACAGGCCAGATGTAATCCTTAACACTGGATTACTGAAAGGAGTTTGACCAATTTTTTTAACCGTCCATAATCAAATGGAACCTCACCTCAAAGCTCTGGTTTAATACGGTAACATCAGGAGGAAGACCTCTGAAAGAAAAGCATCAAAGGGAAATTAAAGTTATCCATTTAATCTTTAAAACTTATTGTAGGATTTATTCTGCTGTTCAAAATTTCCACTAGATCTAAAACCAAAAACCGTGCAACCAAAAAAAGTCAGATTTCCTCACATCGCCGCACCTTTGGCGTCCAGCTCGTGCAGCAGCACGCCATGGAATCATACTTGAGCGAGAAGAGAGCTTCTTGGGCTGAGCAACAGCTGAACTCTGACCTCCGGAGGTTCCTTTTAAAGAAGCTGCGGGAGCAAAAGAACAAAAGAAGGGTTTAATGCCTTAATTTATTTATGTAACCAAATGCACAAAAAAGCACAAATCCCTCATAAAAATATTTTGTGGATTCTAAATGTGAAAGATTCTAAATACCCAAGAGATCATCTATATTTGTCATCAGGAATCAAATGGGTTTTTAATCAGTGGATAATTTTACTAATTAACTTCATCACGGGAATGAACCAAGAAGCTGGTAATTACATATAGGGAAGGTCATGAAGCAGAAAATCATCTTCAAGAGTAATTTTACACCTGCCAACAGAAGAAATAAAACTGACCCATAAGAAATTGAACGTAGTTCAGAAAAATTTTAAGAATAATGAAACAGTATGTGTGGGCAACAGAACTATTTAAGCTAAAAACAGACCTTTATGAGTTGGTAACTTCAACCATTTAAAGTAAAAGATATCCTGCTGGTGTTTGCCTGTTCCCACAAGCATGTATTGTTCCTCAATGAACAAAACCACATTTTTCTAAACGTGTGTACACATATACCTTTCCTGTATGTTGATCTTCGTCTTACTGTAACGGGTATGACTCCTCTTTTTGGCCCAGACGCTTTTTGTGACTCTGTGCTAGTTGGTTTTATCCAGCAATACTGCAGTACAACAGGAGAAAATAAATTATCAATTCAAAATAGTAATTCGTACTTTAAAACACCGTGAATCGTAATACCACAAAGTGTTACCTCAGATGAATGTCCCTGAGCGATCATCAGTACTTTCTCAATCACAGTTTTAATTAAAACTGTATCTGTAAAGGAAAAAAAGTTGGGAGCATGCTCAGTTGTTTTTAAATCAGAACAATTCTTCATCTACAGGTGAAGGGAAAAATAATGTGTCGTGAAATCTTTTAAAATTTGGGACGTTGATTTCTACTCAAATCCTGTTGGCTAAATACAAAGGCATCTTCATTCCACAACATATTTCTTAATGTGTTGTGGAATTTATTTAGATTTTAAGTAAAATCTAAATAAATTACATTGAAAGTTGTACGATGGATATGAAGATTTTTGCAGGACTTGTAATTATGGACAGTCTTACCAACTAAAGGGTTATTGCGGATATCCAACACACAGAGAGAGGAGTTCGTTTTCAGAGCTTCTAGCAAACGACGAGCTCCTTCATTGGACAGACCACACTTCTGTAGATCCACCGCTGTTCAAGGGACAAAATCCAAAAAACTTTCAGCAAAATCCAATAAACAGGAACTAAAAATAAACTTCAAGTAATGTGTTTTTCTTCTTCTGTAATCAACAAATCCCAACTAACCTTTAACCCACAGGTCCTCAGTCAGCTCATGTGCTAGAGCGGCAGCACCACGATCCCCGATCAAAGAGTTTCCGTTTAAAGTGACGCGACGCAGGCCACTCATTACGTCGCACTGAGGCAGTCGATACCTCAGGGACTCTGCCCACGCAGCGCTGTGTCTCTGCATCGCCTGGTGCTGAAACAAATACAACGTCCTTATTTCAGTACAAATATTTCTCACGTGGGTTCTACAATATATGTGGCTACAATTAAAGCAGCTAGAAAGTCAGAATTTACACCTTGATAATATTGGCCATGTGCTCCGCTCCTATCCAGGTTAGATTGCATCCGGTGAAATCCACTGATCTAATGCTTGTAGAATATTTCACACTTTGGCAAATGACTGAAACAAGATACAACATATTCATGTATAGGATGAATTGAAAAAGAAAAACATGTCTTTGTGCTACAGGTAAGAATATACCATACCTTCTAAGCCATTATCAGAGATGGGACAGTTAGCCAGAGAAACGATTTCTACGGAAGAGCTTTGTGCCAAACCCTGGAACCATAGACAAGAAAAACTTAATATTTCTACTCTCACATGAAACAGGTATTTAACGTTTTTACTAAATGTTTTTTAGGCAGATAAAGATGTTTCTTTTTCTTTACAGTTTGTGCTGGGGACAGAAATCTGCTGCAGGATCTCTGACAAAGGTAGTAAATTGGAAGTTTATCTTCATTTCTAAATCACATGATGTAATTGTTGGAACTTTTACTAACCTCCATAAAGTGAACAAAAGCACATGTTTCTGCTTGGCGCATTAGTGAACTTACAAAAACTGTAACAATTTGAGTTTTGACGATTTTAATTAATTGGTGCAAAAGTTGCCGACCACTGATCAGAGCCAATGGAGGCAAAACTGTCTTCCTGTTGTTGATGCAAACAAATTTCCAGTATTATATCAATATCAATAAGTGAATTAAAAAACGATTAAATTACTGCTGTAGGCTGTGCTTACCTTTGTTAAAGTGATAAGGTCCCTCTCTCTCAAAGGAAGTCCATGAAGATGCAGATTCTTGAGGCAGGGAGAGACAGTGAGACACGCTCTCAGAGCCTTACATAGTTTAAATGTCATGTCCTTGGAGCAAATGGGCGGGATCTTCCTCCTGCTGCCATACTTACCATGACTTATATCTGAAATAATTAGCGATTGAAGTAAATAAGTGAAACTTTTAAGATACAATGTTCATTGCTTTAAAGTCATTGACATTTCTTACCTGGATATGAAAAAGCTAGACCTCCCTGAAATGTGCTGCTTATTGCAATGTGATGCAGGTGCTTGTTGATGGATATAGAGTCGAGGACAGGCGGCCAGTCCACTAATTTCAGCTTGTCTCCGTTAAAGTCCAGCATTCCTTTGTCTAAGTTTGTCTTTATAGCATTGAGAGGAACTGAGTCCTGCTTCGCACATGAAAACTCATAGTATGCCAGGAAGTCATGAGGACCTTGCCGCCGAATCTGAGCACCGTTTTGAACCATTTTTGACCTAGAAAAAAAAAATAAAGGTTTAAAAAAAACTTGAGTTTTTTTTTTATTGTAGTCTGGAAAAGAGCATATGTGTGAACAGCCGTGACTTTAAAGAGTAGCAAACACTTTCTACCTCGATTCAAACCAACTTATGATTTGTTTAACAGTCATTGTAAGAATATGCAGAAAAAAATTTTCTTGAACCAGATCAAAAGCACCTCTCATTCTAAAAAGTCAGAAAAAAAATTAACATATAAAATCTGGAAAAAGACGCAACATTTGTAAAAATTATTTACAAATAAAACCAAAAAGCAAAAGTGACTTTATGATCTCATTGGGTCTGGTTGTGTTTTTATTCAAATATATGTGCAAGTAGGTGCACTGTGGGACATTTACTATGCAACATTTATTACTCTCAATAGACTATAAGTTAATAGTAAAAAGTACTGAATTCAGAGCTGTATAGAACAGTGTAGGACAAGAAAGACGGTGTCCTCTGCTTCTTGTTTACCATTTTAATGTGATATTTTATGAAGTTTATTTATGTAGCACCTTTCAACAACAAGGCCGTTGAAAAGTGCTATATGTAATAAAAATGTAACACAACATCCGTTCAGTGATTTATAAATAAACAAAAGTATTTCTATTAGTCTATTCTCTGAATACCGTGGAGCCAATAAGATGATATGCTCTATTTTCCTAGTTTTACGTTAGACAATATCTTAAATTCAAAAAGTCCTGCATGCCTGATTTTATATTATAGGTTGAATTGACATTGACAAAGAACTGCGAATGAAAATAAGAGCAAATACCTTTATCATTTCCACTATTTTTGTTCTAGTATCAAATGATTGTAAGGAAATATATTTAGGTTCCAGTTTATTCATTTTTATATTTGCTGCAGTGTTTTTTAGCTGATAATCTGCATATACTACAAATTTCTGTGTGTGACTTTGAAATTGCTGTCAGTAATTTGTTTCTGTTGGCATGAAGCTTCAATCTCATTGTATCTTTCAACATGGACAATTAAGTTATTCAATTCGTTTTCGGTTATGCGTTTGTAAAGCTAGAGAAGAGAGTTAAAACACTTGTGTTAATTGCAACGTTTTTGAGGCATTGCAGTTAACATTTAAATTAATCTTTCAGATTTGCTGAAAGAAAACTGCCATGATCGGTATTAACATATGAACTGACACCAAAATGCTAACCTTTTAAAACAAATTCAGAATTAAAAGACTTCATTTAAATTAACTAAAGATAGACAGAGAGTTTAACTTGAAGACAATCGTCAATGTTTCCTTTTGTCAAGTTAAAAAATATATGTTCTTTTCAGGTTTTGCAACATTTTAAAAGTCAGTAAAGAAAGCTTCAATTCTGTCATCGGTTAGCTAAACTGAGCTCCTAGCAACCGTCTCTACTGTTGACAAGTCCATAAAACTCTTGAATTTCATGCATTTGTAAGTCATATAAAGTACTAATAAAAAAATTATTATACCTTATTTGTACGTCTGGAGACTCTATCGAAAAAACATAACTCTAGGATTATGTTTAGGCTGGTTTCTTTACCATGTCTGCGTTGTGTTTATAACGGTTAATGAGCTCAAAAGTGGCGCTGTTGCTCCGTCAGCGCCCACTTTCTCTTCTTCTTCTATATAAAAATGTCCAATCAGCAGGTGCTGCCACCTATCGACGCAGATGAAGCTCAGACGATTCAGAAGACAAGCAGAAGCGTTTGCCTGAAACCGGCTAATGCGATGGCTTTTAAAACGTGGTTCAAATATGATAAAGAACTGAGAAATTGCTTTTTATATATTCTTGGAAAAGAATAGCTAGTTTTAACAGTTTCTCCATCCAAATATCTTTTTTTAAACCCACAACACTAATGGCTACAAGTTTTTTTTCTTGTTCAAGATTAATATTACGCTGCAGATAAAGTGATTTATGAATTAATGTCATGCAGCTTTTTTTTTAAAGTAAAATCCATGTTTTACTTGGATATTTCAATATAGTACCGTATTGAAATATAGATGAAGATTACAAGTTAGTAAATATAATAACTTTAATTATTTATGTGAAAAAACTTTCAACATCACTTGCAAGAAACCTCTAGGCAAATGGAAACTTGCGAACTCAGTTCCATAAACTTTGTGTGAACAGTTCTGATCAATAAGGTCAAGGCTTGGGCCTGTCTCTCGACTTTCTGTTTGTCTTTTTGCTAAAAATTTGAATTATGTCTGGTAGTTGTATTCCAAATCTGCAAACATATTTTTTAAATTCAATTAATGAATTTCAATCTCTCTCTCCATCTGTGGAGTGAGGCACTTAGACAAAAATTTTGTTGCCCACCCATTGTTTTAAAGGAATTTCACAAATGCTGATTTGACATTAATTAAGATTGAAAAATGTACATGTTTTTTGAAAAAATAAACATCTTATTTGTAATTTGTTAGTTATAGTGCCTTGTTAACTCCCTTTATTATTCTTGTTTAAATTGTTACATAAATCACTGAATGGCTTTTCACCCCAATATATTAAAGATCTGTTGTTGTTGTATCAACCTTCCATACCATTCAGGACTTCTGGTTCTGGTCTGCTCTGCATCCACAGAACCAGAACCAAACATGGAGAAGCAGTATTCAGCTTCCATGCACCAAAAATCTAGAACAAACTTCCAGAAAACCGCAAAACAACTGAAACCCCGATTTCCTTTAAAGCCTTGCTAAAAACCCACCTGTTTAGAGTTGCTTTTTATCCATAATAAATGAAACGTTGACTGACATATTTGATGTGTATTGATTAGGGCTGTATAATAATATCGATATCGCAATATATATTGATATTTTCCTTCCTAGAAAAATATCGATATTCATCTACAAGTATCGTAACATCCAACTGTCACCTTTCTCACTCATTGCTTGCTTCCCACCAGGTCATCAGGCTTGATTCCTTCAGATGTTAAGTGTCAAGGTTTAAAGGTATCAAACTATTCAGAGCAGGTACTTGGTGCATTTTATTTACTTTACAAATGCATGTAAGCTACAGTTTGTACTGTTTCAATTAAAAGAAACATGTTTTCTCACCACTTCTTTGATTCATTTTGTCCAGCTGCCGACTTTAAGTCTGTGTCCAACCAGAGCCAGGTATTGTGTAGTTGGTGCTTTTAATCAGTTTTTAGTAAAATAAATTCAATCCAACTTTATAGCAGTCACAAAATAACATCAAAATCACTCTGTCCCTCTAAAATCTTTCAGAAAAGTGAATTGTATCGTAGCTGAATATCACAATATATATCGTATCACGGGCAGAATATTGTGTATCGTATTGTATTGTGAGATTACTGTATCACTACAGCCCTAGTATTGATGATTTTGATAATTACACTCATCAAAATGTAATCTTTGTTGACAATTGTGGATGGTAAATTGACTTTTGACTGTGTATTGTTTTTCATGATGTGAAGATCTTTGAACTGCCTTGTTCCAGAAATCTGCTATACAAATAAAATTGATTGATGACTGTTAAAGTTGAAACCCCTTTCTGTCAACCCTGTGAAGATCTTTGAACTGCCTGGTTCCTGAAATCTGCTATACAAATAAAATGGATTGATGACTGATAAGGTTACAATCCCTTCTAGCCCACCCTATGAAAGCCCCCGAGCTTTAATCGTGACGTAGTGCTGCCTCTTTTCTTTTCCCTATGAGTGGGTGGGCGGTGTGGAGGGGGAGGGCAGAAAAACGTCTTCCTCAAAGCTGATTGGCTGGCGAGGACGTCAATCATTCCGGTGCTCCGCTGTTTTCCAGAAATACCAGCAGCCCACTGTCTGGACAGGCATTGGGAAAAGTCAAACGGTATAGGCGAATCGCGAGGGAAGAAACACAGCGTCTATAAGAAGCTCGAAGTACTAAATATACCCTCCAAAAGGCTTTGTCACTTATTTCCTCCCAACTCAAAGGTAATTATGATGTTATTAATTTTATTTTCCACCAAATTTGACGTAACAGGTTAGCTAAACCGTACGGACGTTGTGGTCAGTGGCGTGGCCCGGATGCTGCGGCTAGCAGCGGCAGTGTTTTCATATCACTGGCCTTCGTTTGCGTGAAGGCTTACCTTTGAAGTCACTTTAAATTCAGTTCAAATCGGTTCTTTACTCAGTCTGTGAGTGTTAAAAATTGACATTTATAATAGTAGGTGATTTACATTCAGTATGCAGACTCGGTGTTTGTTGTTTTCTTGTTCGCTGGTTATGTCACGCTCTCCTGCTGCTATTGCTAGGAAAAGCGTCCTGGGATGATGTATTTCACACTTATCTGCCAAAAAAACATTTATTTAGAAATTATAATTTTAATAATTGAAATAGTTCACATAATGACATTAACGGGGCACAGAGTAAGATGTGTAAAATTTTAAAGCCTTTTATTTTTATTTTTCTGTTGGTGGGACGACTGTAAGGCGACTGACGGACTGGAATAGGACAGAACAGCTTTAATATAACATTTTCTTCACAGTTATAATTAAAATATTGTGTGGTTGAATAATTAAAGAAATATATACGTTTTGATCCAGCGGGAAATTAAATGTAACTTTACACTATCCAAGTTTCTTTATGTTGTTGTTGATGCTGTTGGCTGTGGACAGGAAGGGTCTCCTGTAGCAGTCTGTATTACAGCGGTAGAGGAGAAGCCTTTTACTGAAGACACTGTTTTATAACAATGTCTTGAAGAGGATGCTCAGAGTTGACAATACTTTTATTGATTTCACGGAGAATCCTTGTTTGCGCCAAGATCTCCGGATGTCTCATAGTCGTCTCTAGAACAGAACCAACCTTTGGTATCATGTTGTTGAGTCTCTTTTAATCCCTGACTCTGATGCTGTTAACCCAAAGGTTGATGGTAAAATATATTACATTTTCCTCAACACACTTACAGATTATGTTTGCAGATTATGTATAATTATGTATAATGTATACATTATGTATAATTATGTATAATGTATAATCTGCAAACACTGAGGGATCTAAGCTTCCTCAAGAAATATAGTCTGCTCTGTCTCTTCTTTTTGACGACTTCCCTGTTGAGTCTCCAGTTGTTCGTCTGAACACTGAGTTATTTGCACTCCTCCACTTCTTCTCTAATGATAGAAATGTGGTTTAAAATAAGACTGTTACCTTTTAAATCTATTATATTGTTGTTATATGTTTTCTTCAAACTCAAGATTTTCCACCAGCTTTTTGCACTCAGCTTCCTGTCCATCTCTGATACACTTACCATCTACACAGCCATGTGAAAAATTATCCACGCCTCATGTTGAGCTGTTTATTAAACATAATATCTTCCCTGACCAGGAACTATCGGGTCAGAAACTCAACATTCCCATCAGTAAACAGATCTTGCGTAAATACTACCAAACGGTGTTGCAACCCTTTTCAAAGTGGACCCTGTTACAAAATGAAGACTATTATCAATTCTCAGAATCAATGAGGTGTTTAAAAACAAAGGCAGAGGAATGATGGAGAGGTAATGAATTGAAAAATAATCTGCATGCATTAAAGATGCATTGAAATTAAAAATATTGTTATAATTTTGACTTAAAACATAACTAAACCCAGTTATCTCACACACGTGGCATGACATTGGCTTAGTATTTATTAACCATGGAGAGTTAGAAGACTACAAAATATACTGTTCTCACATCCTCTTAAAACAGAATCAGTCAAAACCTGCATTGGCATGCCAACAGTTTTACAAACAAATTGTGGACTGAAATTGGATAAATATTCTGTTTGGGCTTTATCTCTTTACTGAAAAATGAAGAAAACTGTTGGACTGTCTAAGATTAACATTTATCATATTTTAAATTGTTAATTGGCTTAGCATATGGCGCCTAAATACATGTTACGTCATTAAAAGAGTTAGTGTCTGGAAATATGTCTTTACTGAATGTAAACAGCTATTTAGGCTTAGTATAATTTGTCTAAAACAAATACAGTTGCCTCCTAAAATGGAATTTAAATAGTTAAATATTGAGAGAAGACTTTATATAAATGAAGATTAAAAATAAAATAGAATCCATAGGACTCTAGCTGCTTTACCTAAAATAAATGATCAATTATTCTGCTCTAAGCTTGTCAATATTTGTAGTTTTCTTTTTTTTTCATTTTCAATATACACCTTACCAGCTGCAACCATCTTGGGGTGTTGTATCACTTTCTATTACAACATCTTATAAATCACATATTTATTCTAGTGATAATTTGAAATTTTTGAGACAGAACATGTTTGTACAAGAGGCATCAGGTTGTCTTTTCTTAGTACCTGCTCATGCAAATAAAGTCACAGTATTGGTCACTATATAAAAATAACCTCCCTACTTACAGTAATATTCAACCTAGTCCAGTCTGCCTTATTAATTCCTCCTTTCTTTTTCTTTCTTTTTTTTGTTGTTTTTCTGTTTTGTTTCAACCAGTCACCATACCATACCAGGTTTGTGCTGCCTAGATTAAAAATAAAATTGTCTATTACTTTTGTGAGTTTTTTTATTTTGCGTTTCCTGTTGCTTCCAAAGATTTGCATTCATAAATGAGTAAAGGGAATTTGAGCGTAGGAAGGAAGGAAACACTGTTTGGTTCAGCTCCAAAAGCTACACACAGAAGACTGAATGTCCTTTTTCCACTGAGGTCAGGGCGCCGGCATTTCACATGGACGCTTTCCCTGTTTTTCACTGATTCTCTCAGTTTTTCACTGATTCTCTCAGTGAAAAACAGCCTCCCATCTTCTCGCTTCCTTACAGGGTCAAGCTTAAGTAGCAGGGACTTTCGGTCTGTGTTACACTCCCTCTCTTATAGTACACTAGAGTCACTCTGCTCTTATTTGGTTGTAGTGGTTCTTGTATGACGGTGTAATGATAGAGTTCCTGAGCGAAGGCGGAGAACTGATTTGAAGCCTGTCTGTGTTTGGCTGAAGAAAATAAGCGATTGTGAATGTTGATGAAATGGGTGGTTTTGATAGGGCTGGACAAAAAAAAAAGTCAAAATATCGTGATGTTCAGATATATTCTGTATCTGATAGAATATTCACTGAACTTCAATCCAGAACCAAACAGCATTCTAGGAAATGTAGGCATAGGAAAGGCTTTAGCTGCTAAAACTCTCACATAGTTAATATAAGGAAGGTGAGTATCATCTACTAACTCACTTACGCTTTGGTTGCCTAACAACAACCTGTTGAGTAACTTCCACATTGTGCCTCATAGATGCTTAAAATAGAAAACAATGACATGGATGGGAAACGTCATGGCATGAGTTTGGTAGTATTTAAGATATTTAAAGCAAAAACAAATATTACTGATATGAAATGCCGATATCACAAGTATTAAGGCGTATCGTCCAGCCCTCATTTCTAATGGTAAATGAAACTTGTCAAATAGGTTTCTGATTATATAAATAGAGGACAAATTACTAATATCAATATTTTAGCTGCTGCAACATCCAAACATTAAATTTAATATAAGCGATTACATGTTGTAATTTTCATTAATCACTTGCTTGTTTCAAATACATTTGACACTTTTATTTTTAGTAAAAAAAAAAAAAAAAAAAAAAGGAATGCTTGTCATTACCAGTATAGGTATACTAAGGTCTTAAAATTTGAACCTGTTAAAATCATTGTATGAAATAACTGCAGTTTTTAAACTGGATGTCAGCTGCAAAACTTTCTCAGAATAGCGTGACAGGAAAATATGACGGTTAAATAATCCCATCTATAAAAGACAGGCAGCTGTGGAGTGGAAACTAAAGGAGAGCCACCCATCATGTCAGTCAGAGTAAACAGTGGCTGAAGTACAGTCAGTTTTGTCATTTTACTCTTTTGCAATATTAACTTTTGTCCTTGTTGATTCTCTTGGATTTATACTTGTGCAACGGAGTGATTAATAAGGTAGCTAGATATTAATCAGGAGCTTATTAAGTCTTGCTGAGCCTTAAGTTGAGCACTAATGTGGTAGTTACAGCTTGCTAAACAGTGTTACTCAAAAATGTACTTAAACTGCACATAGAATTTCAAGTGACATTAAAAACCTAATGTAATTCAGTTCATAGGTGAACAGCTGGTCTCACTGTGTGGTTCCAAAGTATTTGTACTCATTGCAAATATTTACCTTTGCATAAACCCGAAACTGTATCTTCATATTTGTGTTCTCAATCAGTTTCTGAAGAGTGTTTGCCCCTCTTTACAGATTCAGTCAGTGATTTAATTCAAGGTTACCAACTATAGCTGAAGTTATTTCATAAAATGCATCACGTTCTTGATCCGTCCTGCACTTTGCATTTAAAGGAAGCTTTTCTTATGTAGAACTACATCTGCAATATATTTTACAGATGGGTAACATCAGGGCTAACAGTGCTGCTTTCTTTCTTTTTGTCTGTTTTTAAAGTATTCTGATCTTTCTAAATAGGATTAATCCAGACACTGATATTTTGTTTGGTTTTTAAATAATATTATCTCTGTGGTTTCAGTATTTTGCGGTCACATATATTATTGGTGCAGGAACAGGGACCGTTAACCAATGGAGAGTTATTGATTTGTGTGGAGCTCTCAGTTTCTAAATGAGACTTCCCAGAATCTGCTTCCCCCCGCCCCCATCTTTACCGCTTCTCCCTTTTTTTCATTCCTCTGGAGGTAGAGGCTATATGTAGAATGTCTATTGTGGGATCTGAAGTTTTTCAGGTTGGTACCAAAGTTGAAAATGAAACCATTTTTGGGATGCAGACAAACTAAAACACAAGTGTGACTTTGTGTGGGGCCTTGGGGGTGTTTTATTTTTATTTTTTTGGGGGGGGTAGGGTTAGGGAGGTGTTTTGGCCTAGCTTTGCAATCAGCTCTGTTTATGCTCAGCCTTGCTTCTGAATTTCTGCAGAAAGAAATGTTTTTTATAGGGTGGGGTGAAAGTTACAGAAATCTCTAGATATTAAACAAAATGTGGAATAACTCAGAAGCATAAAGCTGAATAAAAATAAAAAGATTTTCTGTTGCCAAGTATGTTGTAATAAATAAATCACATTAAGATAATCTGCTTAGCTGTTCTGTTGAGTTGCATAAATAACTGCTGCAATGACACTCTTCAGTGTCTCCGGTATCAGCTTTTGGATTATAAACACCTCGTTGGGTTGTTTTTAAATGGATTTGTAGTGAAGTCATCCCTGGAAAGTACCGTATTTTCCGCACTATAAGGCGCACCGGATTATAAGGCGCACCTTCAATGAACGGCCTATTTTAAAACTTCGTTCATATATAAGGCGCACCTCATTATAAGGCGCATAGAACAGACGCCACAGTTATGTTGCCACCAGTCCGGTATTGAACGGAACATGATTTGTTCCGTTCACTACAAATATGGATGTCTAATAACAAAAAATTGGTCCCGAGTTCTTTATATAGCATCTGCACTAGTCATTGTTTCACTCACGGTTTTGGTGTTGCAATATTGTGCCCAACTGCTTTCTGGTTAGCACAGACCAACCAACACGCTGCGCCGCAGCCTCTGTCTCTCTTCCCCCCACGGCTTTAAATGTATAGCTGCTGGTCCCTTGGTAGCTGGA